>CAWVNO010002967.1:0-55000 GCA_963930645.1 Salticus scenicus | reverse complement strand
AAACTAACATGAGTAAAACATTACCACTAAATTATTATATAATTATACATTAATACTGAGCTATAAAATATTTTTAGATGCTCAAATGAGGTTCGAATTCAAATCCTTTGGTGAATATTAAAGGGATTATTTAAGTAAATATAATCTTAGTAAACTATACAAAATTATACGAATTATCTTAGCAAACTATACAAAATTTATATTGAAATAGAAGAAATTCAGTATGAATTAATATTAGCCTCAGAGGTTGCTATGTTATTTTGATTTTCTAATTCAGCTATTTTCGATCGAATTACAGAATTTTCTTGATAGTGACTACAACGAAAATATTTGTTAACTCAAATCACAAATTAAAGTTTTCTTCAAATTTTTCAAAGAAGAATTGTTGCAATATATGTACAGAAAACAGAATGCAATATATCGATTTCTAAAGAGGATTTCTTCCTTACGGTGGAAAAATTATTGAGAGTGAACTATTTCAAAAGTGAAATTCACGTAAAAATTGGCGTATTTTAAGCATCGCCTTGATGAGTAATATACGTAGACAGGAATTATTTATGGGACTGCTAAAACAGTTTTGTTTAAAAAATAACAGATTATGATGTACTTATAGAAATAATATAGCATAATTTAAAATTATTATCACAGTTTTTGCAAGATTTTGTTAAAAGCTAAATGCAATAAGAGAACTTTAACAATTACTGTTGCAATTAAATTTTTGTATTTGTATATATATTGTATCATCCACATCATTACAAATTTCAGCCTTTATCAATTTTCTAAAAGAGGCAGACTTGCTGCCTCTTTTAGAATTTTCTCCTGATTCCGAGTGATATTTGCACTTTTTGTTTTCAGAGCTAGAATTCTTTTCCTACCAAGCATCAGATTTCTCTTTGCAATCTTCAAACCTTTATTTTCTTCAATGGCTTGCTGGATCACATTACAATTGAATTTCCTGGTTTCTCCTACAATCTCTTTCTTCAGAATTTTACATAGTTCTGAAAATTCAACCTTTGCAGTAATATTTTCCTTGTTATCTTTCACTCTTCTTCTTTTTTCCAAAAGCTGTCGTCGTGTCTCTTCTGAGAATTTTTTAATAGGTTCATCTTCTTCTGAACCAGCAACATTTTTTGCTGATTCCAGAACAACACTGATAAATTTCACAGTGAACTCATTGACGTCTTCAGTATCCTCAAGCAACTGAAATCTGTTCTTTAGTTCAAGCTAGAAGTCTTGTTTTTTAGCTTTTAGAAGCTGTGGTTGGTTTCTTTTGTTTCGAATTTGTGAAAGTTTCTGTCTTTCCAATGCAACCTGGAACTTTACCTTTCTACGTACCAGTCTATAATCAGGATCACTACCAGAGTTAAGTCTATTTATCACGGCACAATCCGTAAAAGTGTATTTCTATTTCTTGTCAGAATGTAGTCTATTTCACTTGTTCCTCCATTAGGACCCTTCTATATCTATTTCTTCTTTGGATTGTTTTTAAAAAATGAATTCATGGCATAAAATTTTTCACATTCTGCAAATTCAATCAGTCTGTGTCCTCTTTCATCTCTAGTTCCTTTACCAAATGCACCAACTTTACGTTCATTTGAATGTTTATTACTAATTCGAGCATTGAAATCTCCCATATGATTCTATGATTGCATCTTCTGGTCTTGCTGTCTTGCTGAGGACCTTCGTAACATCCTCATAGAATTTCTCAATAACTTGGTCTTGAAAAATCTCAGCGTTATAATACTTAGAAAACTTGATGGTGAATGTTGCAACTCTATCAGAAAAGCTTGTAGCTTTCATTACTCTGTTTTGTAAGTTCTTGTTAACCAAAAATCTTACTCCGCTGCATCTTCCATTATCAGTTCCTTAATAATAAAGCATATTTCCGCTCTTCAAATTTAGAAAATCTTCACCCTTTCTTCTAACTTCACTGAGACCTACAATATCCCATATAATATGTCGTAATTCTTCTTCAAGCTCAAGGGGTCTGTCTTCGGAGCTCAAGGACCTGCAATTTTAAAGTACATATATTCATTCCTTGGCAGATGACCCGGTGATTCTTCGCACTCTTTGCTTCTTGCTTTCCTGCTTGCTGCCCAGAGCAGGGACATTCCGGCCGCCGGGACTGAGGGTCATTGTACAAATGAAACAGGCATTTTGAAATATGAAGGAGGAATTGGCCAAGTCACACCACGCTGGCTAATGCGTCTTGGAGCAAGCCCATCTGTGTTGGTTCGAAATGCTAGACATTACAAATAGCTGCTCCACGTGAAGGCACGGATTGGCCATTAGACCTATGTCCTGGTCGGTTCCTCCAAGCCATAAATATATATTGTATATATATTTAACCATGACTAGATAAGAAATGTAAATATATATTATTTATTGATGTACATAAGAAAAAAAGAGAGATTTATTTATTATAACATGACAGCCTAAACCTTAATATATAAAAATTGTTTATTTTTACAGATTTTATTTATTTACTTTTAAAGTTTGCTTTCATGATTAAAATTATCGTCAATTTTAAAAACGTTAAAGTATTTTAAAGAGAGTTATTTCATTTTATAAACCAGGGATGATGAACCTGTAGCCCGCCAAACTTTTAAGTGCAGCTCGTGGTCCATTTCTCAAAACTTAAAAAATGAGTTTAATTTAAAAGTTTCTAAAAGAAATACATTAAAACGAACTGAAATACAAAAATATTTTGCTAAACAAATCTGCTTGGATACTAATATATATATATATATTTACTTGAAAAACAATTAATTTCAAAAATTAATAAATTATAATAACATTCTTAGTACGCTTAGTATTTATATAGGTCGTAGGTCTTTCATTTAGGTCTCAAATAAAAAGTAAATATAGGCGAATGATTTATTTAGTTATTTATTTTATTGTGATCGCTGTTTAATGTATAGCATGACCAATTTTACCAGAAATGATTTTTTTAAATGAAAATTATATCGATTTTCCCTTCAACAAATCCTTTGGGATACTCCTAAAGCTTTCATTTCAGTGAATTGTATTTAATGACCTTCTAAAAAACAAATAATATTCCACACTTCTGATGCGGTCACATGACTTTTTTTTTCCAAAAATCACTTATTTCTTCAAGAAAGCAAAAATGACAAATTTCAATGGCTATTGTTAAAATAGGATATTTGATTTCTCAGAGGAAAATTACAGATTTCGGAATTTGAAATTCGTGCAACTCTAATTGTTTGGATCAGTGTATTAGCAATGATGTATGCCTTACTTACTGAAAAGAATGCAGATAGAGAGCATATAAAGTTGAGAAAAGTGGGGCGAAATTTATTAAGTTAGATCACTGATCCTAAAAGCATTAATAAACCTTTAGAAATAAAGGTGGTATTCAAGGTGTAGGGAAAAAGATCTGACAAATTATCTTTAACTTTTTATTGTAACACCATTTGTATTTTAAAATAGTTCATGATATTAATTTTTAGTTACATGTTATCAATAGTTGAAGGTTTATTACTTGAACGCAATTTCTCAAAGAAAAGAAAAAAATCTTTCATTTCAGGAATTTAAAGTGATCCAAAACAAGTAACCTTCTTTTAGCAATACACCCCCGCTGATTGTCGCCTTTATTCTGGTTACTCCCAAGAGCCCATGATTACGGCATTAGGCAGAACAGCGGTCGTGTTCTCTAGGTAATGGCAGACTCCGAGAAAATCATCAGTTTCAGTAGCTAGAGTGCTTATGTTCACAATGAAGGGATGCGGTCTTCTCTTTGAAAGAAAAAGCGAAAAAAAAAAAGTTATAGGGAAGGAGAAGTTTGAATTGTTTTCGAGTCTACACATAGAAATATAGGCAGTGATTTCAAAAGATTCCCCCCCCCCTCTCTGTGTTAAAATGAGTTTATTTCTAAGAATTTGATGATAGTTATTACACATTCGAACTGAAAGTAAGGTACTTTCCGCAAGAAATCGATTTGCTGAATACAGTTCACCAAGAAACTTTGTGAGGTTATGGTGTATCATTCAAAGTGTTTTTTTTTTTTTTTTTTTTTTTTTAAGTTATTTACAACTTTTTTTTTTTTTTCACTTTTAGTATTTCCCATTAACGATGAAAAGTATTTATGTCTTTTGAAATTTTTGTCTGTCCATTCGCGTTCCGAGATTTTTTAAGTTCCCATAAAAAATAAATTAAAATAATTTTATCTTTATTTATCATAGGTTGAGTAAATGAATAAATACCACTTAAAGCCGTATTATTTTATTATTATTTATATTTTATTCTACTTTATAATATAAAATAGCCCATTTTTAATTTTGGTTTATTATAAATGTTCTCGTTGCAAATTTTATTAATGTTTTTATTAATTTATTTATTTATTTAATCACGCAACTAACAAAAAACAGTACTGAAAAAAATCTAATTGAAATTTCATCAAATCAATGGATAATTTTAGAAGAAACATACCGTATACATAAAATTTTACGAGAAAAAAACTCTACACACACTCATGTTTGTGAAAATTGTAACACAATGAAAGAATTGAGCTGAAATTTTCAGGAAAGACAAATTACAGTGTATAAAATACACTCATGTCCATAAATTACGGATAATTCAGATTCACACTGAAATCGAACTTTAATGCAAAAATTTCACCTGTAGAAATACCACAGACATCTTTAAGAATAATATGCAAATTATAGGAAGCCATCAGATGACGCCGATATGTGTTACAATGACGAAAGTGTAAGGAGGGGGTAGATAAGGAATGGGAGCAAAGAAGGAAAATTGTTCACAAGCGTTCTGTGTGCCGCTCAGTGCCACAACCGAATGGTTATGACACAGAGGACACATGTAAATAATTTTTTGCGTGGTAGATATATCGGCCGACTAGAATGTGGGAGTACTCAGATAGAAGTATCGGGGGAACTTAGAATCGCCCAAAGTGTCATCTCTAGGCTTTGGCAATGATTCCAAAATGATGGAAATGCCAGTCGACGTTACAGCACTGGTCGGCCCCGAGTTACAATGCCGAATGACCACCGATATTTGGAAGCAACTGCCAAAATAAGCAGATAAAGCACAGCATCAGACCTGTCTCGTCATCTGTCTGCAGCCACGAGTGCCACAGTTTCTAGACAAACCGTACATAGACGTTTGGAAGATATTGGTCTATATGCTCGCAGGCCTGTTAGATGTGTTCCATTCACGGCAATGCAATGTTCCAGCGGTTAACTTGGAGTAGAGAACATGTAATGTGAACAGCGGCACAGTGAGCTTGTGTGATATTTTCCGACGAGTCCATGTTTAGCTTGCAGCGTGATTCACGCCAGACTTTCATATGTAGAACGTCAGGTACCCATTAGCACCAAAACAACATCATTGAACGACACCGTTACCCTGGGCAGGAGAGCTCGTTTGGGGGGGGGGGGGGATATTGGGCACCAGAACAGATCTGCATGTTCAAATCGGAAGAATGGTAGGCCAAATTTATCGGGAAATCATTCGGGAGCAACATGCACGTTTGTTTAGGAGTGCAATGGGCCCAGAATTTGTGTTTATGGATGACAATGCGCGTCCTCACCGTGCAAACGTTGAACACGGATGCCTACAATCTGAAGCTATCACCCGCATGGAATGACCAGCATTCTCACCTGACTAGAATCCGATAGTGCATGTGTAGGACATGCTTTTCCGACGAGTTGTAGTCCGTCAACCACCTCCTTCATGTGTACCGGAACTTCGGGGAGCATTACTTACTGAATAGAGTAATCTTCCCCAAGATCAGATCAATAATTTAATACTCAACATCAACATTCCTAGGCGTTGTAAGGACTGTATTTCATCATCTGAGAGACATACAATGTATTAACCATCATACCAAACATGTAATGTTAAGTTTTTGTAAGGGAGATATTTTTTGTAATTGCTTCAGGGGGCAAAAATCGTAGTTTTTATAAATGGTATCCTACATAAACCACTTTTTTTGTTCTTGATCTTTTGTTTAATAAATGCACTTTATGAATAAGTCATGTTTGTTTTGCTTCTGAACCTTTATTTGCCTCAGCTAGCATTATCCTTAATTTATGGACATGAGTGTAAATGATTAACATAGAGACACCAAGCATGCGTGGGCTGAGCAGCGCCCTCTGAAATGCTGCTGAAACCATATAAATACAGAGCTGCAGCGAGGCGTTGAAAATAGTCTATGTTATCGCCTAGTTGTAAACGTTAGATGAGAATTAACAATGCCTCTTCGACGAAAGGGTGTGACATTTCAACAACTTACGGAGTTTGAACGGGAAAGAATTACTGGCCTTCGTCAAGGAGGATTTTCCTATCGTACAGCGTACGATCGTATCGTTTGTGTGCAGTGTAATAATAGCACAGTGATGCGAGTTTGATAACAGTGGACCGACGAAAAACAGACAACTCGAAAATCTGGCTATGGAGCGCAAAATACGACGTCAACGTGCGATAATAGACATCTGGTTCATATGGCGCTGATGGACTGTACAACTTCATCTAGACAGTTGGCAGCACTTTGTACCACTGCTACAGGTGTATCAATGTCTGCTTCATCAATTCGTCGACGTCTGCTAAACCGTGGGCTGCGCGAAAGAACTTCTTTATACAGGATCCCCTCACGCAAAACCATCAACGTCCGCGGCTGCAATGAGCTCCTGGAGATAGAGACTTGCGTGCAGATTGGCAAAAAGTTGTTCTTTCTGACGAATTTACTTTAATTTGTGGTACCATGTTGGCCGTATACGTGTTAGAAGCTACGCCGGAGAACCCTACCTTTTTCGGAGTGGATTATCGAACGTCATAGTAGATGATCATCTGGTGTTAGAGTCTGGAGTGAAATTACGCATTATGGTCCATAATTTCATGGACGATCTCAGCTTCTACGAAATAGAATTCTGGGTAATTTCAACAGTAACAGGTACATCAATGAAGTGCTAGAGCCCAAAGTCATACTTTTCCCTCAAGGCTTTCCTGGAGCTATCTTTCAACAGGATAATGCCCACCCACGTGTTCCAAAGAATGTTCAGGACTTCTTTTCAGCAAAAAATATACAGCTTCTTCCATGGCTTGCTTATTCACTGTATATGGCGCCTAATGAACATGTGTGGAATTTTGTTGGTCGGTGTCTCGCTCGTGATTCTCGTCCTATAGCTTGTACAGATGAGATTTAGGTATGCATACAAACAAAGTGGAATTTGGTTGTTTGCCCCAGGCAGACATTCAAAATATGTTTAACTCTATACCACGTCATATAGCAGCACTTATTACAGCTTGTGGTGGCTACATCAAATACAGATTTCGGACACTTAATATTGTTTTTTGTTTTGAAAATTTAATCATATATTTTTCCAATACCGGTCATTTATGCATTAAATTACAGGAATTTCTAAGAATTCCTTCATGGTACTGCAATTTTTACAAACATGAGTATATAATAAAATAAGATGCCTGTGTGCGCACGCAAGTGCATGTATTTGTGCGTGTGAGAGTCGCTTTGAAGACAAACAGCTGACCGCAGAGCTACATAAATTTTGCATGAAGACCCATTTTCATCTTTCCAGATGCACCTCAAGGCCCGATTTTCGAATTTTTTATTAAGTAAAATTAGCTGTCTCATACAGATGAAATAACGCGCATAGCATATTTGGCGTGAAATTGCTGTCATTTTATGATCGACAGCATAAAACAAAATATAGGAGAAAACGTGAGAGTAAATAACATATAATAGTATGTAAAGAACGTAGAATGTTGTTAATATATAACTAAGATTTAAATATTATAAAAGTACTACTTCTATTTTTTCGTACTGTCATTTTAAAATTGTCAATCGATAAACACCCAAACTAAAGAGTATGGGTTAAGCGTTGTCGACAACAGTCGAAAATGGAAAAATATATTGTGGTCCAGGAGTTGCCGAAGTCAGCGAGGACGTGAAACGTAGTTTTGAACGATTTTAGTGGAATGTTTTTCAGTTTTTTTATTATAAAGTTTTATAAGAAAATAGATTTTTTTTTTTTTATTCACTTGAGTATAGTAGTCAAAGGAAGCGACAAAGCCTGTTATTAAACAGGTTTATAACTAAACAGATTTATAACTTACAATTCGTAATTTGTAAGCAATGGTAAATTTCCTTATTAGCAGCCCATATCTTTAAAAAAAAAAAAAAATGAAAGTATATAGCATTTGTAAAATTTAATAATCTAAAAATTAGTTTTTTTTTTTTTTTTTTTTTTTTTTTTTAACGTAGATTACACGTATGAAAAATTTAAATTAGAAATTTAACAAGTAAAATATTTAAGTTAAACTTGAACTGTGTACAATTTTGAGCTTCATTTTAATGACATTTGTTGATTTCCTGTATGTTATGAATATAATATATATGTATATTAATAATAATAAAATAAAAAAAATAGCGAAGCTCAAGCCAAGGATATATACGTCTTACGTGTATGTTAACAATAAAAATAAATAAAAAACGAAGACTAATTTTCTTTTTTTTTGTTGTTGCTGCTGTTATCCAGTTTAAGAGATTTTTCATGAAGAACGCTATCGTTTGAGGTAATTACGTATTATTTATGGTAATTTCATATTGTTCACAGTAAATATACGCATCATTTATGTACGTATCATAACATTTATTTAATCTTTAAACTAAATACCCAGTCAGTAAAATGCTATTTTTGCTCGTACGCAGTATGACAGAGGACAAAGATTTAACCTGAATTAAGGTTAAAAGTCTATATTTCGTATGAAACATTAAAATTTATTTTTAAGCGACAACAATTATCGAAATGTAAAAGCTGAGCGAATCAAGATAAAATCAACACCGTAATATTTATAAGAAGAAAGACAAAGACTAATTTCAGAATTTTTTTTTTTTTTTTTTTTTTTTTATTTAAGTTAACTATTATTTAGCGGTAAAAGTGTGTCTTATGTTTTTTTATTATTCAAATGATGTATAAATCATTTCGTATTTAATTTTAGATGTAATTTGTATAATAATATTTACTATGTATAATTAAGTGTTATGAGATTTTCTTTTAATTCATGATGTTTATATTGCTTTAAAATAAATAAATAAAAACTTAAAAAGATAAGCTCGAAAGTTAGAACATGAACCTTCTCCTAGTTTCTTAAATATACAATTAAGTCATAAACGAGATATCAGTTCATGACATAATTAAAGATAAGTGAAAACGTGGATTTAAAATGATTTTATCGAAAAGTACGATAATATCGCATGTTATATTAATTTTACATATTATAATATTTCAAGAGCAAAGAGAAAGTACTTAGCTTAATAAATGCATGCGCTGGTGCAGTTGAGGAATAGTTTGTTTGAACAATTCAATTAAAAAATAAAATAAAATAAAATAAAATAAAATAAAATAAAATAAATAAAATAAAGAAAGAATAAAAATCAAATTCGGTACAGAACAGAACTTTAATTTTGCCTGTTTGGAGCAATTGGCCTATATTTTTATTTATTTTTAATATTTATTTATTTGAACGTTGCCAGTCACCCAGCTTTACTCAAGGTGTTGTCAATGGTGACTTTTTGCTTTCTGAAAAGAAATAACATTCTCGTGCTATTAAATCTATCTTTTGCAAATGTTAATTTAGTGCTATACAGTTTATTTTAACTTTATGCCAAAGCAGAGGAAAATCTGCTTCTATTTGGTTTATTTTGTCTGAAAAAAGCCGTTTTCTTGTCTACTAAGAATCTTCGAAAAATTTTTTTACTTTTAGCGTATACATTGACTTTGTGAATGTAATAATGTAATATATGCATAATTTTATGGATTTATTTATATGCGCTGGTTTTTTTCCACGTCAGAACCGCTGTTATATGCGCTGGAAAATAGAAAGTATTAAGTTAGTCGTGGAGCGATTGTCTATTATTATCTAGATTATCTATAGAGTTGTTCTACGAGTATATTATCGATTGCGATTATCGAGTGCATGTCTCTTTTTCTTCTATCGTTCTATCGTTGCAATACACACACACACATATATGTATATATTCTTTGTAATTGAAAACAATTTGCCTTATACCGTATTTTCGTAACAATTAAATATGATCCAAAGTACAAGAGCAGTTCATAAGTCAGAAAGTATGCAGGATGTTAGCTAGAATGGATAAGCAGAATGTTACCATATGTTGGTACATGAGCTAATGCATGTATACTGTGCTCAAGAAATTTTATAATATAAAATTTCGTGTATAGGCCTCCAAAAGTTAAGGTACAATCTGAATTTTTATTTTCTTATGAATATAAATTTTGAATGTCATATTCGTTATCAAATTATTAATAAATTATATTTAATTTCAACATAAATAATAATTTTTAAACCGATATAACTTTTTTTTTTTTTTTTAAGTAAACATTGGAAGGAAAAAAAATTAAATGATTTTAGCAAACAAAATTAAATGAGAAAGATTGGAAAAAGTACATTAAAGATACGTGAAAGTACACATGTCTCCAAACGTTAAATTAAAATTAAAATCGGGTTATTTTTTTTTCTGCATTTTTTTTTTTTTTTTTTTTTTTTTTTCCTTCCATAAAGGACATTTTGGAAAAATATAATTTTTAATGTATACACTTTGAGCATCGTGAAAATAAAAAATATATCAATAAATAATTTTAAGACAAACATTTCATCCAATTTTCATGTTCGTATGTATGTATATATAGATATATTAATTATTCACATACGAAAAAAAGAAGAAATAAGGAAAAACAGATAAGTGGATACAGGAAGAAAAATCTTATTTTAATCAAACATTTGGATGCATGTGCATTTTCACTTATATAATGCATCTTTAACACCCTTTCTCATTTAGTTTTATTTGCTGAAATTGTTTAAATTTTTCATTTCATTCAATGCTTACTTTTGATAGAAATCGAAGATATATCAATTTAAAAATTATTATTTATTTTAAAGTTATATAAAATTCAATTAATAACTTGATAACAAATGTGCCTTTCAGATTTTATATTCATATGTTCACTTCTTTCGAAATTACGCGTAAAAGAAGGAAACGAGAAAACAGGTTGTGCCTCAACTTTAGGAGGGCAGTGTATATAGATATATACATTAATACACATATTAGTTGAGAAATATCCACTAGGTGGCATTCAGCATGAATGAAAGCAAATTTGGCAAAATGACCAAAAGGTGATACATGAACAATTTTAACCTCTACATATCGATACGTTTTTTATCTCTTTATTAAATTTGCAATTCTCCCATACAAAGCGCCGTCTAGAAAAAAAATTTTAACCTTTTTTTTTATTTAATTTTTTTATTTACACACACACACACACACACACACACATATATATATATAAAATTCTTTGCATCTCGCGTATTTTTTATATACCAAATTTGGTGGCAATGCGCTTTCCCTCCCCCTTTTTATTATTATAACCACCTTATCCACTTATATCTACATTTTAAAAAATGATATCAATAAATAAATAAAAGACTTGTGTATATTTCTTCAAATTAAAATTTTAATAAACGAAGGAAAAAAGTAATATATTTAAAAAAACTTTTAAAACCCAAATTCTTATTATAGCGTATCATATAAATCTTTTCGAAGTTAGAATAAAATTTAATTTGCAAAAAGAAAAGTCACTTTTTTTTATTAACCAAAATTGGGGAAATTTGAACTGTGTTAAGAAAAGAGAAATTATTTCTTAAAATTCACAACAGATGGCAGCACCACACGGTTGCCTATAAGTTTTCTGATTTCATTTTCTGATTAAGGGCGAATATCTGCAATTTAATTATTCGTTTGAGGCACCTTTTTATTATTACTTTAGTTTATTATTATTTTTTTATATTATAACTTAACATTTTACTGACTGTTTAATGTTTATGTGTTTTTCCTAATCATTTATATTTTGTATTGTTAATTGTTTCATTGACATTTTAGTGAATATTCCGCCCAATAGATGGCACTTGTAATCCACAAAAAACTCTTTTTTTCTTTTAAAAAGAGATGTAAGAAAAAGACTTCTTAAAAAAACTCTTTTTTGCTTCTAAAAAGAGATGTAAGAAAAAGGCTTCTTAAAAAAACTCTTCAAAAATTCTTAGGATACTGTGTAGTCGATAAATTTTCTTTTATCAATTGACATTTTTTTTACTAATTGTCTGCAAAAGTAACACTCCGGACCTTCAGGGTATCGAACGCGGAACCACCGGATTATTAACACGGCGCTCTAACACACCTGAGCAATGGAGAGACAAACGAAAACGCTTGTATTTACGTTAAAATAGAGGCGCATTTTTTATTTGGTTGAGATTCACAAACATACCGTAGTGATAGTGAATGACAGTAAGTACATAAGAATATGGGCAAAAAAAAAAAAAAGAGTTAATTCTACTTATGCACTAAGAAAACTTAATCAACAGTATTTGTATAACAGAGAATTTAAATCTACCTAAAAAACAAGACAACAATTTAATTTATTATTATACTTAATTCGTTTTTTTTTTTTTTTTTTTTTTAAATCACTCCGGTGACCACAATTAAGTAATTAATATTTTAAACTCAGAACGAATGATGTCATATCTAGGTGTGCGTAGTCGTGACTTCCGTTTCTGCTTCCGGAATACATAGCGGACTTAAAGTTCTCTTTGTTTAATTTTAAGCGTTGCCTTTCTTTTTTATTCTGCATTTAATACACCTAAGAGAGAGTTTCTTTTGTTCGCGTATAAGGCAGTTTATGGGTGTTTCCTAAGTTTTCATGGGCTTGAATTTCAGTGTCATAATCGCTACTGAAAAACCAAAAAACAAGAAAGAAGAGACTGATGTCTCAGAATTAGTGTTCTGTAAAGATCCTGCTCCTTTTTTTTTTTTCAGAAGTCATTTGCAGTAGATTGCGAGTATTTTATAATTGATACATTTTCTATCTTTTAGTAAATTAGAGTTTATTAAATAAATAAATAAATAAATAAAATGTGTGTGGAGCATCCCTTCCCAATTCCCCCTCCCCCCCCCCCCTCTCTAAGTGATAATGAAGTTTATTTATTTTTCTTTAAAATAAATAAATCAATACATATGTGCAATGTTTGAAAAGGTTTTTCATAATATAAATATCTGAAAATTATTTGAAACAAAAGCAGAATTAATTACTGAATAAAAAAATTAATTAATTAAAAGCAACAAAAAAAAGCAACCTATTATAAAAAATATTCCTTTAATATATATATATATACACACTATCTACCAATAAGTATTTGGACACTTTCGAATCTAGACGTTTTGTCAAATATCTAAAAAAGTTCTTTAGGAATCATGTTGAAACTTTGGTTGTGTAAAGAGCATAATATGAGGTATATGTGAACTGATATAGTATATGAGGTATAACAATAATAAGTTCTAGTTTCATGTAACTAGAACTTATTATTGTTTTTAGAACTATCGAATACAACTCTTTCTGATGATCTAGATTCCTTTTTGAAAAAGGTGTTTCTGAGATGCTCCTACAAACACAAAAAAATTTTCCCAGCTGTCTATTATTTCTATTACAAAAAATGTATATTCGTTTCATTTGGTTTAGTGCAGTCTATAGATGTTAAACTCTACTTACCTGCAATTTTCCCCACGTAATGTATTTGAATACTTTTGAGTGTCCCTGTACATGAACCATTTGCTTCATCTCAACGAAAAGCTTAGTGTAGCATCCTTATATGATACACATTTAGAATACCGAGTTTGGAATTTCTGCTATTATTTGTTTTTGAGATATGCTGATAACAGACACACACACAGACCATTCGCTGAAAACATGATTTTCATATTCAGGGGACCTCAGAACATGTAAATATAACAAAAACTCACTTTGGAAAATTTGACCCTAAAACAATACTTTCTCTACCGTAAGGGTAAGAGAAAGTAAAAATTTAAAACTAACAAAAATTTCTGTATTATCCAAGCTGATAAATCAAAACAACTAGTTGCCTTAAATATTTCTGATTTTAATACTAAAGCGCTTGAAGCTATTAATGATTTAAACTGTATTGTTGTTACTTCTAATCCTATTGAAAATTTAACCCGTAAAATTCAATCAAACTAACTAATACTTATAGAAACATTTAATACCTCCTCACATCACAAAAATTCCACTAGACCCTAAACCTGATATTCCCAAAATGTTTTTTTTTTTTTTTTTTTTTTTTTTTTTAATTAAAACCCATAAAAGTAATCTTCCTTTACGCCCAATTGCTTCAAAATGCAATAGCCCCACTTATTTCCTCGAAAAATTCTTGTCTAATTTACTTAAACCTTTAATTCTTGATAACCTCATATAGTAAAAAATCTGGTCTTGAAGTTAAAAATAGAATTTTAAATTCTAAACTGGGTTCTACTGATAAATTTGTCAGTTTGGATATAATTTCTCTTTTTAAAAATATTCCTTTTAGACGGGGTACACGTTATTATTTCAAAAAATGTAAAAATAATTCTGTACTTTCCCCCTTGCTCAGTTTTATTTTAGAAGAGTTTAATTTGATCAATTTTAATATATATTTTTCTTTTTAATGGTACAATTTATAAACAAACTTTCTGTGCCCCTATGGGCTCTCCCCCCTTGGCCCTCTTTTAGCCGATTTGTTTTTAATTGAACTGGAAGAGCACGCTTTTAATTCTGTTACACTTAAACCTACTATCTATTTGAGACATGTAGATGATATTTTTGTTTCTTGGCCTTTTCAAAAAATTCTCTTATATGTGTATAACGCTATTTCCCACGTTAAGTTGTGAACATGGCTTACTTTATCAGTATACTTAACCTTATCAGTATTCTTAATAATCAATTTCCCTCCATTAAATTTACGTTCGAATCTAAAATTAGCCGTACTCTCGCTTTTTTAGATATATATATTCACCGTAATGAAAATAACTCCATTGTCTGGTTCGATGTTTTTTATAAAAAATTCTTTTATCCCTTCACCCATCCCTACTTCTTCCGCTCCTCCTTTGGAAATCAAACATGCTTTTTTACACTCATATTTTTCGTGCCATTAATTATACTTCTTTTCAGCTTAACGAAAATAAAGAATTGAATAAAATCATTCAATTAGGAATTAATGCAAGATATAATAAAACCAATGTCTTAAAAATCATTAGGAAAGTTAAAAATAAACTATATTATAATAAAATTAACTTAATAACCAAATCACTAAAATTAAATACACTAACAGCCCACCATTCTGTGATGAATTTATAAATTTTAAACATTTTTTCCTTCGGAAATTTAATATTTTAATTCCTTTCACCTCCCCTTTACTATATCAAACAGTTATGTGTTAATGGTAGCGATTTTAAACAGACCCACTGGTGGTGTTTATAAAATTCCAATTAAATTAAATGATGGACTTTTCTACTACATTAGTCAAACCTGTCGTACTTTCAAAACAAGAATAAAAGAACATATCCGTAATTTTAAAAAAGAAAAATGTTCTGCCCTGGTCGAATTTATCTATAATAACTCTGGAGCTACCCCTTTATAGTCCAAATCTGAAATAATCACTGCACCTCGTAATAGTCAAGACCTACTTCTAGCTGAAGCTATTAATATTTTAAAATGCAATAATACAATTAATTCTAAAGACTCGGCAATTTTACACAAAATATGGCATTTATTATGTGAATCCAAATATTAATCTAATTATCTTTTCAGTTTACCTTGCATTAATAAATTGTATGCTACCTAGTTCAACCTGTCTTCGAACTGCCTATCCCTGGCCTAAGACCGAGAATTTCCCATAAATATTTTTCTGAAAGTATTCCTAGAGCTACCATGTTTATGCTCAACCATACCTACGAATTCAAGCAAAAAGTTATCTTATCTCCAAGGCTTTCTCTATTCAGCTCCTGGCTACGCAATTTACGAAGTTTTTGCTGTAACAATTATAACCGTCAACGATCCTGTGATACATAAAATGCTGCCTTATTTGTGTTATATAGATGCAACTTATATACCTGATGATGCCATGAATTACTGGCGAAAAGCTTGGTATTATGTATAATATGATTTTAATAAAATTTTATGACGTGTTTCAAAAGTGTTGTCCCAATTTTTAATATGTTTTTAATTATAATTATAACACGTGGACTTTATGAGAAATCTCAACTTTTGGAGATTCTAGTTTTAACTTTTGCTAAAATGTATGAAGTATGACATGTTCTTTATACTCCCAAAATTTCAAGAGGGTTCGTAAAGATTTTTTCTAAATATTTAACAGAACGTCTAAATTCGAACTAACATGTTTAAATTGTCCAAATAGTTACTGGTAAATTAGAGTAATAACAATTATTATTATTGCTATTATTATTATAAGATGGAATCTGAAATAAGCATTTTTCTTCAGTCTTTGCTTGAAATAATTAAAAAAAAAAAAAAAAAAGGCATGAGGATATAATAATTTCTATTGGCTGAATTAGTATCGAATCTAAACAAAATCAAAATTAAAAGTTTGTTTAAGATTACACTTACTTGGCATAATTTTCAGGGACTTTTCTTTGAACTGAAATTATATGTGCGCATGATACGTGAAATAGACTTTATCCTTTTGTAAAGGCTATTACTGTTTGTAAATGAATGTATCTCATTAATATTATCCCAATAAAATAAGGACAACTGTGCAAAAATTATACCTAACTTACATCCATTTTTGTATCTAAATAAGACTTTTCAAAATAAATGCCACTTTAATAAGTTATTTTAAAAAGCTAGTAATTGTTTTAGAAAATATATCAGACAAACAAAAATTAGAAAATATTATTATTATTATTATTATTATTTTTATATATTATTAAATAAATTGAACCACCAGCGGTCGAATGGTTCTGCGCTCAAAGCTGGTAGACGTGAGGTATTATTATTATTATTATTATTACTTTATTTTATTTTTCGTGGGCGTTTCCAACACTCAGATAATAATTTCGCTACCGAAAGTAAGAGATGTTATGATACAGTGTAGGAAGAACTTTCCAAAATTGCGATAATTCCGATTCAAATGCATAATATGACCTTGACGTTGTCTTCGTGAAATGAGGGTGTCACCTTTGAAAATTACTTGTAAATTTGATAACTGATTTATTTTCTTATTGTGCATAAAATTTGAATAAAAAAGATTGCTTACTTACAGTAAAACACACACATAGGAAAAAAAAAAAGCACATTTCATTAATAATCAAGCCAAATTTACTTGCTTGTTCATAATATTATCAATTAAAAAAAAAAAAAATCATGCGTTATGCATACATTAGTCACACTTTCCAAAAATACTCACTCGTTGCATCGTTTAAGCTTCAATGTGCTTCGACTACATGATTACAGAATGGACAGACAGAAATTCAATAATCACTTGTAAACATTGTTGGAATATGTTATAAGCGCTAAACACAAACGAAAATGCAATTTCAGAAATTTCTAATTATATCCCTTAAAGTACATGAATATTTTTGTGTTGCCCTGTAAATCTAAATGCCAATCATACTATATTTTATTTAAAAAAAAAAAAAAAAAAAAAAAAAAAAAAAAACATATCTATATCTATATAGATATAGATATTCGCATATGATTAATAAGTGTCAATTTCATTATGATGTGTGCAAAATAAAGGTATTGATATATGGCTTATAGAAATACCCCTCATAGAACGCGAGCTTTAAAATTCTTTCTGGTATCCCTGTACACAGAGAGTAGTGGTATTTACTCCATTTTTAACATCCCATAGTAAATCTGAACAACATATATCATTTTGAAGAAAATCTGAAAATATTTACAGACTCTAGATATGGACAGACGAACAGGTGTTTAGTCAGACGAGCAAAAAGACAGGCAGATAAACTAATTCAAATCATAATCACTCTTCAGCATTGCTAGAAAGTGTTAAAAATAAAAAAAAGTAAAAATTTAAAGGCAAATTGCAGCATTTTCCAATTATAACTTTTAATGTATTTGAAAATTTTTGTGTGAACCTATAAATCTTAATACTAATGATACTTTATTCTATAGAAAAAAAAAAAAAAAATGTGAATATGAATAATAAATGTCCTCATCGTGTTTTGTGCAAAATAAAGGTATTAAAATGGTTATATAGAAATACTTCTCATATAACCGCAATACTTTGGAATTATTTTCGGTGTTCCTGTAGACGAACCGGTGTGTATAGTGGTAAGTATTTAATCCATTTTCAATATGGAACATCCCATTGTGAACTTGAGTAATATATATCAATTTCAAGGAATTCCATATTTACGGAAGTTGAAGCACGGACAGACGTACACACCGAAGTCATAAACACTTTTCAACTGTGTTAAAAAGCGTTAATAAAAAGAAAAAAAAGAAAAGAAAATATGATAGCGAATATATCAGAGCATTTTTCCTCCCCTCCCTCTTTCTCTCTCTCTCTATCTCTTCTACAAAAATATCATTATCGATTCGAAGAATTTCTTTGAATGAAGAATCTTTGGATGAAGATATTAGAAAATATTTTGTAATGAATTTTCATACTCGAAAATTATGTTCAACTATTTTTCAATTAATTATTCATCTTCATTTTACGATGTCTCGGTACATTTTTAAATAAATGGGACATACTTTTGATATATTTGTTTATTTTCAATTAAACCAAACCTGTTGTTTTTACTGCATCTTTGCTTAATGACTATTACTGACGCTAAAAATTAGCATACAACGAATTGCATGCACCTAATGAAATTTTCCGAATTATATAAAATATTTGCAAGAGTAATTGTTTAATTAGACCTATTTGCAACTGTTTGTTCACTATAACTAGTATTAATATTATTATTTAATACTAGCAGCAGTATTAATAATTGTACCTCATTATTCGAAAATTTAGTTATTACATTTACAAAGTAATCATAAAACAGTTTAAAAATTCGTTAAAAATATATTTAAAAATTGGCATATTTTAATACATCGGGTGGTGTAAACGTTATTCTTATAAAGGTTGATTATTTTTAGTTAAAAAAAAAAAAAAAAAAAAAAAAGACTTTTTAATTATTGTTAAAATATGACACTGTGCAAAAGCAATGACGACATGAAGTAAGTGAATTAGAGTCCTACAAAATGAATGGTCTACTATTAAGAGCTTATTATTTATATTGCACTCTTAGAAAAAATCATCTAATGTTGTAATATACTTACAAAAATTTACTTGCATGAACATATTTTAAAAAGAAGTTTGCTTTTTTTCTGCTCAATTAAGGGAGAGAAAAAAAAAAATGTAAACTAATTTTTTGTCTGACTAAAAAAATACCCTTTCGGGAGAATAAGTATCACGTAACTCTCTCGTAACATTAAAATATATAATTTCTTCATTTTTTATTGATTTTAAATTAATCACGAATTTATAGGTCACTCATCGCTTTTATTTAACTTTATACGTTAAAAATTTAATTGCTGAAAACATCGTTCTATCATACAAAAATATAATGTAGTTTTAATTCAATTCATTATCATTTAACCCTTTTAATCCCACTATTCACCCAATGGAATAAATAAGCATGAAATTTATCGAAATGTTTTTCTGTGATTTACATTCATATGTAATGTATTTTTATGTTTTTTCATGTATATCTTTTTAAAATTATTGTAAAATGAATTTAGAATTAGGGAACTGAAATTTTCATTGTATTTCATATTGTCACCTCAACTCCTCTGGGACATATGTGTACCATCTAGAAAGTACCATCTAAAGCCCTAATTTATCTTAAAATCTTATTATCCTTGAAAAGACTTTGTTTTAAATACAGGGTGCGTAGGACCCTCCTTTTTGGAAAACTCCCCCCCCCCCCTTTTTTTTTTTCTTTGTAGCAAACAAATTCTTCTTAAATTTATAGGGTTTCTTATGAAAAATAACTTTCTTGGAAAAAAAAAAGAAAAAAAAAGAGGAAGAAAAAAAGAAGAAGTGTTAGAAGAGCTCTTATGAAAAAGCTCCACATTTTAAAAATATTTAGTAATCATTTTGTGATTGCTTTTTATTAATAGTGGTATTTAAAACAGAGAATTCCTGTGAAATTTAGAATGATATTTAAAAATGTGAACGTGTATTTTTAATTTAATTACTTTTTATATAATGAATTTCAATAAGGAGATTAATTTTTATAAGTTACTTCCTTAAGGTAATTTCTAAATTTAATGTAACTTTTTAAAAAACTTTTCGAGACTTTATTTTTGTGTGTGTGTGCGAAAAAAATTAAAGATTATTTTTCAAATATGGTTTGGTTTTATGGTTTATTACGAATGGTTTCTTGTTTCCTTTTTTCTATGAAAGTAAAAGAATTTATTGCCAAAAATGAACATTCTGTGTCCATTTTTATCGAATACGCGGATTGGAGAGGTGTTACTATTAACCAACTAATCTACTTTGATCCCCAGATATGACAAACTTAGAAAGAAAATAAAAACACTATTCGATTCCTGATCATTTTAATAGCAAATAATCAACAATGTCATGCATCTCCGTATAAATATTTTCTGAAAGTTTGTCATATATTTTCAACAAACTACAATACAAATATAGAATTTCATAATAAGTACAAAACTTCGAATAAACATCATAGAATAAAATAAACTCGCTACTCAATTATACTACTCGCTATTCATTATCGCTTGTTTATTTAAAGTTTTGTACTTAGTACTTGAAAACGCCAGTTCTGTGGTGCTTTCTTATTACAGAATTCCATGTTTAAAATTTCTGGTGACGATTTTGATCTTTGATATATTTGAACGAATATATTTGACATATCGCACCCTAGCAAGAAAAATAACACAAAAATCAACTTACTTAGGGGTTACTTTTAAAAAAGGAGTTTCTCCTTTTATTTTCATCGAAAATAAATAACATGTTTCTAAAGCTTCTTTGTAGAAATGAAACAGTTTCGCGTCGTAAATATATAATAGTAATAAGTAGTTTAAAATACATCTTTAAGGAAGCAGCTATCTAACAGTGAAAAGGTTTAAGCATATTATCAACACGCCACACCTTTCCTTCTGGTCCGTTATTTCTTGTTATTTATTTGTATATGGTTTTCGCTTAACAGGTGAACATTCAATCATAAAACACTTCTTATTGCTGTATTACGTAATTCACAAATAATTTCTCTATAATCATCTTTAAACCGCACAATGTATGTATTGAAAGTACCGCTCTATTTTGATCTAAATGATTGTTTAGAATACAGCGTGAAAGAGGAGAAAAAATTCTCATTCTTCATGGATAGGAAAGTGAGGAAAAAACATTACTGCATCCATATGCTGCAAGGGGAAGAAATTGCGGCCAACCGCGTGCCATAATCGAATGCGCGTTATGAAATCGATAAAATTACCTGGCAGTTGCTTTTATCTCAGATCCGGGTAGGCTTGCGGCCTGAGGATTCGGTATTCACGGATCAGCACCGGTATTTATTATTGACCGGGGAGAATTATCGTTTTATCCCCCTCCAGAAGTTTCTTTTGCAACATGTATTTATTCAGATCGATTCGTTTCTGACTTTGAATATCACTAAAAAATGAAGTACTTTAATCAAAATGTTTTACTTTTTATTTTATTTATTTATTTATTTTTTCTTTTGATTTTTTTCCCTTCTTGTTTCGTGTTTTTCACCTTCATTTTTTTTTTTCTAATGTTTTCTAGGTTTGTAAATGTTTTCTTTTTCATTTACAACTATTAACAAAATTATCTTTTTATTTCTCCCATAAAGTTTTTATATAAATATTATACTTAATAAGACCCATTTAATTATGAAGTAAAAATATTAAAGAAAAAATATACTTCCTTTAAGCAAAGATTATTATTTAAAAAAAAAAAAAAAAAAAAAAAGGAAAAGGAAAAGGAAAGGAAAGGAAAGAAAGAAAAAGAAAATGGACATTTCTATCTCTATTTATGAAGTGAATAAAGAGCATTCCAATACGATCCTGTAAATAATGGATTTTGAAAAGCCGAAAACTAAATCCAGATCATACTAACTTTCTTAATTAGATCTACAAAATAATAATAATAATAATAATAATAATAAATTGTGCTAATAAGCTTAGAATACTATGAAATTTCTATCCATAGATATTTGTATTTTTCTTTATGAAATAAGCAAAGAGTATTCAAATGTAGGCTTGTAAATGATGAATTATTCACAAATAGAAAGCAAATCCAGAACACGCTAACTGTCTTAACCAGATCCACAAAAGTTTTAGTTTTAAAAAAATATTCTTAGAATGCTATGAAATAGTTTGTTTACCCACAAAAATTTTATTATATATTACGATACAGGAAGAATTTTTTTTTTTTTTTTTTTTTTTTTTTTTTTTTTAAGTACATTTAACAGTGTTCTATTGTTTCAAACACTTCAAAACTGACATAATTTATTAAGATGCAAAACAAGATATATTTAAAAAATGGTGAACATAGTATTTACACTTCTTTTTACAAGTACACACAAAATACTCCGAATGTATTACGGGCTGCCGTTGGCGTTGTTTGCAACTGCGTAATATTATTTCAATCAAACTTAAAGCAATATATATGTGATTAAAATATGCTTAAACTATTCTTTTTTTTCAATTATGATAGGGGTTTTTTCGAAGTGAGGGAAATTTTATTTTATTATGTGACACGTGTAAAATCTGTAAATTTTATAAGGCTTTTTTAATTTAAAATTTAACGTTCATGTAGTTTTATTATTATTATTATTATTATTATTATTATTATTTCTTTCGTGCACAAATTAAATATTAAAGAGAAATCACTCTTCTGGGGCATTTTTTCCGAGGACGTTTCTCCAGAGCACATTTTGAAGGAGACGTTTTTCCTGATACATTTCATACTTACGGAATGTTTTCATTTTTATCGTATACTGTTTCAATGTTTTCCCACACTTAGGTTATTTCAATTTGATCGTTAGAGTTCAGTCAAAGCGGTAATCCACTATTACCTTAACGAACTGATGAATAACAATTACGTACATGGTGAAAAAGCGTACGAAGTGAAAGTTTAAAAATATACGTATGTTTTTTAAATAAGTCAATTTATGTAATCAACGTACGAAACAGTGGTCTTCTTTGAATCCATTATGTTAATTAATATATGCTGCACATCACTGCTTTCGAGCACATCACTGCTTTTAAACGGAGTTGAACAAATAACAACACCAACAGTGAAAGAAAAAAAAAGTATATATATATACAAAAGGCAGGTGCGCACGCGTTACTTGTGTGCGGGGGTGGAGTCGAGCCCATGCTAGGATTTCCACAAGAATCCATCAACGTCATGAAGCGAGTAGGAAGGGAAAAAATATATAGCACCTGAAATCCGGGTACGCATAACCTGTTGAATCCGCAATCCAGGTGAATGATATGAGGGCTCTTTAATGGAACTAAAAAACGGGATGTATAGGCTACGGTTACAGAGGCTGTTGACTGCAAAAGAATTTCAACTGTAAGGATTAGTGGTCATTAAGTAATTCCTCGATCATTCAATCCTCCTATAATTTCTGTGCACTTAAGGCTCTATCTTGCCATTTTCTAACATATGTACGAATTGGTTTTTCATCGTAAATGCATAGAATTTTAAAGTATTATAACTCTATTACAATGAATTGGAATGACAGTTTTTTTGTTTTTAACCCCCATGAAAAAGAGAGGGAGGGTATGTTATAAGTCTGAAACCTTTATCTGCCTTTGAGTGCATATTTGTCTGTCCATGGCACTATTATAGCTCAGAAACGAACGAACGAATTTTAATGCGGTTTTTTTAGAATGTCGATTTAATCAAGGTGATTCTTAACTACGCTTGATGAAAATCTATTTCATAGATTTTTAATTAATAAACACTTAATTTTTTTCCTCGGGACTTTACATGGATTGTTTAAAATTTGCAAACATACAATCTTCTAATTTCCAACTCACATTGAAAGATAATTCATATACACACATATATATGTATATATTAGAATTAAAAAAGTTTAAAAAAAAAAAAAAAAAAAAAAAAAGGCTGAATTTCAATTCTATTTGACAAAAGTTAAAAATTGGCTATAAATAACGATTATGAGTTTACGGTCCAAACGTCTCGAAATTCGGTTGAATATATTATATATTTTATAGAGAAATAATATTTAATTAAATTTTAGATCAGCCATGCGTTGACATTTTATAATTTTCGAGATAGAGTTCTTCCAACTAAAAATTACAGATTTTCTAAAAATATATATTATTAATTAAATTCAAGGTCGGGCGTTCTTATAAAGCTATTTTTACACTTGTCCTATAAAGTATACAATCCTTCTGAAAATGCTGCAACATTTGGCATTTTGAGCTAATTTTGGGACACAAAAATCAGAATATCATCATTTGACACCAATTGATCATAATTCTAAACCCTTCTCAATTTTAAGAAAATGAAAAACGTTTTTCAACTTACGAGTACCTAATAATAAAGATTCAACTTTATTTTGCGCATAGAAGTAACATTTTAAAATGTCAGAAATATTTGCATTACTAAACAAGGAAAAAAGCAATTTTAAAGTATTTTAAATTAATTTAAAACTCATTGAATTTTAGTGAGATAGATAACATATCGTTTCTTTTTAATGCACACAACTTGTTAAAATCTGCAATGTAGTGAATGGTATGAGCGTTAATTTTTATGCGTCTAAGGTTGTTCTCAAATATAAACTTGTTACTTTATAACACATTTATATAAATTCCTTTTTCTTCAAAAATACATAAAACATTACAGTATTCATACAGCATTCATCGACCTTTTATAAAACAGAGGTCAATTTGTTTTTAATTTCATTTCATTTGAAGATGAATATTATACATAAAATGTTGGGAAATTTGGCGTTTTAAGTCAATTTTAAAGACACGGAGGAAGTTAAATAATATAAAGCCGCAGTTAATGAAGACAGCTATAGCTGTCTTCATTTTTTCGAAATTCATCTGAAAGTATTGGAAATCTTACATGTTTATTTAAATAATTAGTTAACTTTGAAAGAGAATATTTTGATATTTATAAAACTAATTAAAGAAAATATCATTTGAATCAGTCTAACATGAATAGCGAGGGAAAATAAGACTTCTAGAAACAGATTACTATAAGATAGTGATATTGATGAATTAGAATTTGAACCATATGAGAAAGTTATGAAAACAGCTCCCAATCATGTCTATGTGATTCTTTAATAAGTCATCTTTCATACTACAAGAAACCATATGATGCATTAATAGATTTTTATCCCTGTTAAATGTATGTTCTAATCCTTCACTTTACAAAGATTCAAAAACTTTACAGATTTTTTTTAAGTGATTTTGAAGATGATTTTTTTTTTTTTTTTTTTTTTTGTTATTAATTGCAACAGTTCAGCTAATTTGTAGGAAAAGATAAAATTGTTTGTGGAATGCTAAAGACATTACAAAATCCCCCCATTTAGCTTCAGCATTTTCAAGTATAAAAACTGCTTTTACAGATATTTTTTACAGTGAAGATTTCTAATTAAACTGCAGAAAGATCTTTTTCCTTACTAAAATGATTAAAATTCCCTCTTCGATCATCTTCAGCATGAAAATTTCTTATGATTAGCTTAAATTCTTATGATTAACTGTTTAAATGATAATATAACTGAACAGTTAAGAGATAAAGATATCAAAGGCAAAGGCGGCTCTAACAACCTGCGGAGTCCTCTTTCAAAGGACCCTTCACCCACCCACACAAAATAATAGTAATAATAATAATTAATAATAATAATAAACAAATAAATAAATAGTGCCCTTCAAACAATCCAACTATTTATAATTTATGAAATTGAAGATTTGTTTTTAGTGTACTTATATTTGAAAAGTTGTTAAACATTGAAAATTAAAAAATAATATGACGAAACTTGCCAAGATTTACAATTGATTTATTAAACATCACAACATCTGACACAACAAAATGTCCAAGCCACAAGTTTCAAAAAGATTATTCTTGACGTAGTTGTGTATAAAATTATTTTTTACTTGCAAAACAATCTGACATTTCGGTCTCCAGTCAAATGGCTCTTCCCCTTGCTCTCATTTGCCCTTTGTCACCACCAGTGATAATAAATGTATTTGCAAAAAATGTGTCGTTTTTTTTTTTTTTTCTTTTTCTTTTTCTTTTTTTTTTTTTTTTTTTTTTCTTTTTTTCTAATACACCTTAATTTTAATTTAAAAAGTGTTTCATATAAATAACTGTATTTATTAAATATCAACATTTTGACCTTCGACATTCAGTTTAGTCATAATGTAATGTTTCTTAAACTAATCAGAATATTATAAGTGTTTCTCTAAAAAATTTTAATCTTTATTTCTTACAACAATATACACAGTCAACTCGGGATCAAATGTTTTCAGTCTGTAGTACATTATTTGTTTATAATCTTTTGCAGATCTAAATTATCATAATAGTGCATAAAATAAATGTATAAAAATTCCAAATATGTTCATCAATAAAATGTCTGTTTTAAATTTAAAAAAAATTTCCAATTCCAATACAAATACGCCGTCATCATAAAATAGTAAGCATATACTTTAATATACGAATATTATATTCTATTAGTTAGTGTTATAGATTTATTTATTTATTTTAGATATTGAAATAATTGTTATATTTATTTTAATGTTTTAGAGATATGTTTAGATTCTGCAAAAATGTAATTTCTGATTCTGAAATAAGATACTTTTGATTTTTCCAAAACCTTTAAGAAGTACTGCAATAAAATCATCTAACTGCGAAAAAAAAAACAAATAATTTTTTTAAGTTTTAGTCTTATTAGAAATACTAACATTTTTTATCTATTACGATAAAAAAAATAAAAGTTACATTTTAACGTATCACGAGAAAACGCATATATACTTATTTTCCATAAAAAGATTTAACAAGTCCTTCTGGCTTATTCGGAAGGGTAGGTTAATTTCTTTTTCCTTATCAAGTAGCCGTCACTTTGTTTCAAAACGGCGGCTACAAATTATTAATGCACTTGGTAGAAATATTGATTTAGGCTATGCACATATGGAGTTTTATGCAAATCGGCTCATAAATACATTTTTATGTGATTTTAAAATTTTGAAGTGGCCGGCGCTTGGAAACAAAATGGTGAGTTAAGTTGACAAAAATATGAAATGTATTTGTGAGATAAGTCTACTGTACACGTATAGTTCGAATTAATTCAAAATCTCAAAAGTCATCGTGTTGAAAAATTAAGTGGCTGGCACTTCAATCAAAATGGCAGAAAAAGTTTCTCATCTAAGATATCGTTGCAAATTTGAATTTTTTTTTTTTTTTTTTTTTTTTTGTAGAAATTATTTCAAAGAGGCTTAGTAAGTTGATAAAATGTTAGTTTTCTGAATTTCTAGTTTGTTTTAGCATTAAAATAACCTAATTTTTCCTTAAAAACGAACTAAAACGATCCAGTAACGCATATAATGGATTTGGCGCCAAATCTGGCGACTTTTCCCCTATGGCGACTTTTTTGGTGACTTTTGGCGAGAAAATACTTATTATTGATATACCAAAGATAGTCGCAATAACCTGATTGGTTCACGACTTATGTGAATTTTCTAGATTTTTGATGTTTGAATGATAAATCCATTTTTCAACTTTGATTTGAATTGATTAAGTATTTCTAAAGTTACCGTGATAACAAGTTTTCAAGTGGCCGCCACTTGGAAACAATACAGTGGAACAAGTTGCCCAGCAAACGCATCAAGGATATTTGAAGCATAGGTTCATTGTCCAGCTGTGTTTTAAATCAGTGCCGTAATTAAAAAGTTAATTTTATGGCAAATTTTCAAGTAGCAGTCTAAGTGGTCGCAACTTGGAAACAAAATGGCAGAACAACTTGCCCAGCGAAATCATCCAGTACATTTGTATGCTAAATTCATTATACAGTTCTAGTTTAAATTAAATCAGTATTTCAAAAATTATCGTCATAAGAAATTTTCAGGTGGCACCACTTGGAAAAAAAGGCGGAGTGAGATGTTCAGCGAACTTGTCTGAGATATTTGAAGGATAAATCCACTACCCAAATTTGATGCGAATTGATTCTGTATTACTAAAGTTACCATAATTACAAATTGTTAAGTGGCCGCCACTTGGAAATAAAATTGCGGCTCAAGTCCCCAAGTAAACATATCCTAGATATTTGAACCATAAGTTCACTATCCAACTTTTATTTGAATCAGTTTAGTATTTTAAAAGTTATCGTGATGGCATATTTTCAAGTGGCAATCTGATTTCAAGTGGCTGGAACTTAGAAACAAGATGTCGGGACAAGTTGCCCAGTGAAAACATTCAAGACAGTTATATGATAATATCACTGTCCAAATTTGGTTCGATTTGGAGTATTATTTCAGAAGTTACCGTGATTTCAAATTTTCAAGTGGGAGACTGATTTCAAGTGGTCCCGCTTAACTTAAGATATCTGCCACTTTATTAAAAATGGAGGATAAGGTTTACTAATAAACTTCATTGAGATCCTTACATGGTCTGTATTTACATCAAAATTCAAACAATTTCAGAATACGCTTTTTACAATTTAAATTTGAAATTTTCAAGTGGTCACCATTTGAAAACAAAATGGCGGAGCAACTTGGTTAACAAACTCATCTAACAAGGAGAGGTCACGACATGGAAAATTCAGATCGGGACGAAATTGCGCAGGATTGTAGTATACTATGAGGGTAACAACATATTGAAGCAGTAGGACCCACTATCCAAAAAATTTCGAGAAAAAAGCATTTAAAGTTTCAGTAATCTTTAAATAAAAGTTATTTCGTAAGTTTGTAAGCGCCTCAGTGGCGTGATCTTAAAGCGCGAGCCTCCGACCCAGATGACTTGGGTTCGAAGCTACCTGCGGGCCTACTTTTTTTTTTTTTCTTTAACTTTTTATGTAATCTTAACTTTTTATTTATTTTACTTTATTTTACAATTCAATTCAAAAATTTTAATAAAAAACTATTTAATTTTCTTGAGTATAAAATAACTTTTTCTATTTTTGATATTTATAACTTAAAAATACAATAAATTTATATAACTTAAAAAATAAATTTTAGTTTTATTTTAACTTTAAAATAAGGTAAAACTAAAGAAACTGTTTTTAATTATTTATCTAAATATTTTATTTCATTTTAGGTATATTTAATTTTATTTTTTAAATTACGAAAAAAAAAATTACAGAGAAATGATGATTTTAATTGCATATATAATTACTATCCAAATTAAATAATTACTTCTCCAATCAATAGTTTCTTAAAAATTATAGTATAGGATTGCGAGGCTATTAAATTATTACAGGTAAAGAAATGTTATCTTTAAATGTAGATTTTAAATGTTAATGAACATCGTTTTTTTTTTCGATAACGACTTTTTTTTTTTTTTTTTTTTTTTTTATCCTTTTGTGCACAAAATAAAATTCCACCTGTCCTTTATTATTAACAAGCTAGAAGTGTTTGCGTAATTTATACACATTCAAACCAAATCAGGAAGTTCAAACCAAGATTTAAGTACACCTGCTAACTATTTTATACTTTGTTTACAGCTTGTTTATTTTTTAATTATTTAAATATTTGTCTGTTTTTCTTTATGTTTCTTATTTAGGGTTTTGCAAAACTAAACTTTATTTCTTAAGTTATAGAAATTTATTCTATTTTTAAGTTATAAATATTAAAAATAGAAAAAGTTATTTTATACTCGAGAAAATTAAATAATTTTTTATTAAAATTTTCAAATTTTGAATTGAATTGTAAAATAAAATAAATAAAAAGTTAAGATTACATAAAAAGTTAAAGAAGAAAAAAAAAAGTGTAGTCCCGCAGGTAGCCTCGAACCCAAGTCACCTGGGTGGGTGGCTCGCGCTTTAGGATCACGCCACTGAGGCGCTTACTCGCTTACGAAATAACTTGTATTTAAAGATTACTGAAACTTTAAATGCTTTTTTCTCGAAATTTTGTGGATAGTGGGTCCTACTTCTTTAATATGTTGTTACCCTCATAGTATACTACAATCCTGCGCAATTTCGTCCCGATCTGAATTTTCCATGTCGTGACCTCTCCTTGTAAGATATTTATAAGATAAGTTAAGACACTGTTCAAATTTGATTTCATTTGGAGTATTATTTCGGAAGTTATCATGGTTTTAAATTTTCAAGTGGTAGCGTGATTTCAAGTGGTCCCGCATAACTTAAGATATCCGCCACTTTATTAAAAATGGCGGATAAAGTTCATTAATAAAGTTATTTGAGACACTTGTATAATCTATGTATGAATCAAAATGAAAAAAAATTCGGAATACGCTTTTTGCAATTTGAATTTGAAATTTTCAAGTGGTCTCTACTTGAAAATAAAATGGTGGAGCAACTTAGTTAACAAATTCATCTAAGTTATTTATAAGATAAGTTAAGACACTGTCCAAATTTGGTTCGATTTGGAGAAAGATTTCAGAAGTTATTGTGATTTTAAATTTTCAAGTGGTAGTGCGATTTCAAGTGGCCCTGCTTAACTTAAAATATCTACCACTTTATTAAAAATGACGGATAAATTTCATTAATAAACTTCATTGAGACCCTTATAAGGTTTATATTTACATCAAATTTCAAAGAAATTCGGAATAAGCTTTTTACAATTTGAATTAGAAATTTTCAAGTGGTCTCCACTTGAAAACAAAATGGCGGAGCAACTTGGTTAATAAACTCATCTAAGATATTTATGAGATAAGTTAAGACACTGTCTAAATTTGGTTCGATTTGGAGTATTATTTCGGAAGTTATAGTGATTTTAAATTTTCAAGTGGTAGCCTGATTTCAAGTGGTCCCACTTAACTTAAAATATCTACCACTTTATTAAAAATGGCGGATAAACTTCATTAATAAACTTCATTGAGACCCTTATGTGGCCTGTATTTACAACAAAATTCAAGCAAATCTTGCTTTAAATATGCTTTTTACAATGTCGGTTTGAAATTTTCAAGTGGCTGCCACTTGAAAACAAAAAGTCGGAGCAACTTGGTTAACGAACTCATCTCCTTATATTATTAAAATCTGCACGCGTGTGTCTGTGTGTCTGTGTGACTGTCTGTGAGAAACGGCTTGACGCAGCAAAAGCTCTGCCGCTAACGGTCGCACGGACTTCGAACAGGTACCGATGGACAGAGAATTTATCGCAGATCTGGGTTATCTAATTTGCTAAACGATGCGACCCTAATTAGCGGAGATATTAATTAAAATGTCGACCGAATTTAAATGTCGACCGAATTGTCGACCGAATAATTTGTCTAACGAAAAAACGATTCGAAATCGGAGGCGACCGCCATTTTCTACCGCGACCGCTTACCTTGAAAGAAAAAGCACAGAGAGAAAATTTCGTGGGTTTTTGTAAAGCGATCGCTTCCGATCTGTTAGAGATATCGAAAATACACCTGTACCACGATAAAGAGCATTTATTTCCGATTCTTACGGTACAATTTTTTTTTTAAATCTCCTTATATTATTAAAATCTGTACGCGTGTGTCTGTGTGTCTGTCTGTGAGAAACGGCTTGACGCAGCAAAAGCTCTGCCGCTAACGGTAGCACGGACTTCGAACAGGTACCGATGGACAGAGAATTTATCGCAGATCTGGGTTATCTAATTTGCTAAACGATGCGACCCTAATTAGCGGAGATATTAATTAAAATGTCGACCATTGTCTAACGAAAAAACGATTCGAAATCGGAGGCGACCGCCATTTTCTACCGCGACCGCTTGCCTTGAAAGAAAAAGCACAGAGAGAAAATTTCGTGGGTTTTTGTAAAGCGGTCGCTTCCGATCTGTTGGAGATATCGAAAATACACCTGTACCACGATAAAGAGCATTTATTACCGATTCTTACGGTACAATTTTTTTAAAAAAATACGGATTTTTTATATTTTTAAAAAAAGTTTTAAAAAGGGTCGAAAATTTCTCTTTTTCGCGGTCGTCTTTTTTGAAACGCCCTGTACGACCGGGTAACCCTTCCATTTCTTAACAGCTGGTATATAAAGAAAGGCCATTTAATCCTCTTTCGAACCATATAAACATTTTTACAAAATTCGGATTAGCGATCCATATTTTTAGATTTTACGAAACATCGATTTTTTCGCAAAACATTTTATAACTCAAAAGCGTTTAGAGATAAATCATTTCTTTTTTTTTTTTTTTTTTGCATATAGATCTCGCTTTGATAATTTAATTTCCAAAAGATTGAGAGAAAATTTCAAAAACTGAATGAGTTATAATTTTTTTATTTTTCAGTATCGCGGCAGTTTTCGATGAAATTCTGAGTCTCTAAACCATTGCAAATGCTTTACTTCATTCGAAAATGAAAACCGTAATCAAATAAGGTAGATCACCATGGCAACCTGTTCAAAGAGGTTCATTTCTCAACGGAAGCTAAGAAAAAAAAAAAAAAAAAAAAAACAGCGAGGTCACATCACATGTTTTTGTTCTGCGATTAAAAATTGCAATATTCTAATACGCGTATTTCAATTTCTAATAACGATTAATTTATTTTTTATACATCATTGGAAAGATATTTTAAAGTTCTTTTTTTTACTTAAAGTTTTCAACAGATTTACACGTTTTGAGGTGACCTGAATTAATTTTCTTCTGTATCTCAGCTACTAATTAAAATAATTTCATAAGTAATACGTCATTAGAAAGCTTTTTTGAATTGGAATCGAACAGTGGAATACAGAAATTTGTACCGCCAGATAGCGCTGTAATATTTTCAAATTTAAATATTTCAATTTCTAATTATGATTAAATTATTTTTAATGCATCATTCCAAAGATATTTTAAAGTTCTTTTAAATTATCGAAAATTTTCACCAGATTTATACGTTTTGAGGTGTCCTGAATCAATTTTCTTTTATGGCGCTGTAATATTTTCAAATATCAATATTTCAATTTCTAATTATGATTAAATTATTTTTAATACATCATTCGAAAGTTATTTTAAAGTTCTTTTAAATTATCGAAAGTTTTCACCAGATTTACACGTTTTGAGGTGTCCTGAATTAGTTTTATTTTGAATCTCAGCTACTAATTAAAATAATTTCATAAGTAAGACATCATTAGAAAGCTTTTTTGAATTGGAATCAAACAGTGGAATACAGAAATTTGTACCACCAGATGGCGCTGTAATATTTTCAAATTTCAATATTTCAATTTCTAATTATGATTCAATTATTTTTAATACATCATTCGAAAGATATTTTAAAGTTCTTTTAAATTATCGCGCGCAGCGCGTGTATCCCTGAAGTTGTGCGCGCACAGCGCGCACGGGACTGCGCTGCCGAAGGCAGTGGGGACCCGGTGCGAGTTTTTACCCGATCAGAAATGATTTTTTTTAGGGGGCACAAAGGGTTAGGGAAGGAATACGCGTGCACAGCGCGCACGGGACTGCGCTGCCGAAGGCAGTGGGGACGCGGTGCGAGTTTTTACCCGATTAGAAATGATTTTTTTTTAGGGGCACGAAGGGTCAGGGAAGGAATACGCGCGTGTGTATCCCTTAAGTTGTGCGCGCGCAGCGCGAACGGGACGGCGCTGCCGAAGGCAGTGGGGACCCGGTGCGAGTTTTTACCCGATCAGAAATTATTTTTTTTAGGGGGCACGTAGGGTCAGGGAAGGAATACGCGCGCGCAGCGCGTGTATCCCTTAAGTTGTGCGCGCGCAGCGCGCACGGGACCGCGCTGCCGAAGGCAGTGGGGACCCGGGCCGACTTTTTACCATATCACAAATGATTTTTTTTTAAATTTCTTTTCTTAACACTAAAAGTTACTGTTAGTGATTCATTAATTATAGTGATTCATTTGAAAATACTGACCCGCTAGTCCAAGATATTTATAATATCAGTTCACTGTGCAAATTTGGTTCGATTTGGAGTATTATTTAGGGAGTTATCGTGATGACAAAATTTTCATTATATATATATATATATAGAGATAGATAGATAAAAGAAGTGATTGCAATAGGTCGATTTCTAAAGAAATCAACCTAATAAAAAAAATCTGGTGTGACACAACCACACGACTTCCATTACCCACTATTACACGTATTATATGTATTTTTTGGAGATGTTATATGCATTTTTTTTTTTTCCTTTTTTCCGTTTTTTTTTTTTTTTTTTTTTTTTTTTGGGAATTTTCGAGTAAGAGAAACTTGATACACGTGTAAAGACGCATAAAACAGAGTTTACACAGTGAGTTAAAAAATAAGAAAAAAATGATGATAGAGTTATTTTTTTAAACACAATTTCCGAGATCTAAAACGAACTGTCTAATCAGAATGACCGTTAATTTTTCTTTAATAACCACATAATACATAAAAAAGGGTATCTAAAATGAATTAATGAAACAATTTTCAAGAAAATCGTTAGAGCCGTTTTTGAGAAACCAACTTTTACCACAACTTGGTATACTTAATTATTGACCGGAAAACTATAATTACATACGAAAGGACATTTAAAAAGGAGTTAATATGGCGAGTTTGAAAAAGATCCGTACAGCCATTTTTAAAAGAACGCACTTGCGAGATCTGAAATTGAGCTATTTATACAGGACGCCTATCAATTTTCCTGAACTAACCCACTATATTATTCGAAAGGACATCTGATACAACTCATATTCAAAATATTATAATATTTACATTTTTTTTCCAAATTGAAAATATCGTTTGGTAATTTAATGTCTTTTAATGCAAATATGCAAACGATGTTTTTATTAAGAATTTATTGTTGATTAAACTTATTTATTATCTTAAAATTAATATAATTTTTGAAAAGATTAATTGAAAAAAAAAATTTGAAAAGTCAAAATATTAGAATATTTATTTAAGTGGTTCAAAATATTAGAATATTTCACATTAATTCTCCTTTAATTATCACCAATTCATAACTGGTGGAACCATTGATTAAATTCAGACGATTTTATTTAAAATCAGTATTCTTTTGCAGTTTGTTTGCTTTTTTGTCTTAAAATGGGTCGTGTGAGTGATATTCCTGAATCTGTTAAACTTCGTATGTTTGATTTGTATCAGCACGGTAAAAATCAATGTTATATAGAAAATGATTTACATTGTTCGCAATCAAGCGTTGGTAGAATACTAACACAATATTCAAAAAATGGAAAATTTCAAAATAATCGCCGAAATGGCGGCCGAAAACCAGAAACATATAGAGATGCCAGGAAACTGAAGCATATAGTTAAGAAAAACCGTTTTAAAAGTCTTGCACCGAAAATGGAAAGAAGAAGGAGTTGAAGTTTCTACATCGATAACATTGAGACGTATCCAAAAATTTAAGTTTGAATCTCGTGTACCGAAAACAAAACCTCTCATGACTGCAAAACAAAAGCGTATTGATGTAAATCAAGACGTTTATGGAGCGAAGAAGATTGGAAAAAATATTAGTGATGAAAGTATGTTTTGTGTTTCATATGGTAATCAAGGTATTCGAGTTTGGAGAATGAAGCAAGAAGCATTTGATAAAGAATGCCTTAAACGTTCGGTAAAATTTGCTGCTAGTGTCATGGTTTTGGATTGCATGAGCGCAGAAGGACCTGGAAAGTTATGCATCATCTATGAAAAGGTTAACTCTCAGATTTATCAAGAAATTTTGTAATGTTACACGATTCCATTCATCAGGAGATTTATATGAAGATGGTTTCATCTTTCAACAAGATTTAGCGTCACCGCATACTTCGGTGTTTCGGTGTCAACTAAGAATTGGTTCCGCCAACTTCCTTGGCCACCAAACTCATCAGACATTAATCTCATCGAAAACTTATGGGGTATAATGAAGAAAAAACTCCAAAAAAATCCTCCTTCAAGTCAAACTTTTTTTAAAAAATTATTATTAGCTCATTGATTTGTTTGACGTTCAGCATTTTCGGTGTTTAGCCCCATCCCCCCTCAATAGGCCTCCCATTTCGGTGTAACTCCCAGTGCACAACTATCTACTATGGCTCCCCATGCGATTCTCCCCTGTCCAAAATTCAAAAATTCCTTGTTTTTCCCTCGTTTTTGGCTCCAAAGCTAGTCGTGCATTTATTCAAAATTTTAAGCATCCAGGAGCGTGTCTGTGCGCCCCGCCTTGTGCAATCTGGAGGTGCGGTGTGCCGGTCGAGCATATGTGTCCAAGAAGCAGAAGTAGCAACCTTTCCTGCCTTTCCTAAGCTGTGCCATAGATGTCACTTTGTTGCCTGATGGAGAAAGAGCCTGCAGTTTCCCCTGGTTGAAGATCAAAGACTGAACGAGCCATCGGACACAGCTCATTCTATGTTGTTATTAGACAACTATCTGGTTGTAGACAGCTATCATGCAGTGATCTGGCAATTTTTCGCTCCGGCGGACAGCATCCAACCCGTTAAGCTTGGCCGTGCTCAGGCAGGCAGGGGTTGTCCAAAGATTTCTGAGTCTCTGAGTTAATGGCACGCATAAAGTCTACTAGCAGGCTTCGCTCGCTTCACTGGGCACTATATTTAAAGGATTTCTTTTTAATTGAATAATTGAAACGTTTGAATAAATATATTTCGATTGGCGACCATTTTCGTCACAGTTTTAGTATGGGATCTGCATGACAATATCAAACATTTTTTGAACTTCTCGAATCTGTGCAACAAAACTATTATTAAAAAGAATACTCTCGAAAACAGTCAAATAGAAATGTTAATTCTTCGAATATTCTGGAAACAGCTGAAGCTGTTACTTGTACATTAAAAGTCACTATTCGATGAATGGTCTGGAACAGTCCAAAAAATAGTCACTTGTTCCACAGGAGTAAAGCAAATAACATCAAATTCTCCAGAGCAGAAATTTTCCCTCACTCACGAAAAATATCCGGTCGCTTAGAGCTCAATCCCTAAAGTACAATCACTCAGAATAGGTCTCTGAATAACTCTGAATCGCAGTGACTACACACTCTTTCGCAAAAACCAACTCACTCCTATTTATAACTTTTGGCGATGACTCCATCGAGAATCCCATGGTAAGCTCGAGATCTATGTTCCCGTGTGTCGGAGGGCTTCGAAACTTCGGGAACCCTAAACTATCATTTTTCACCAAATTTGGTCGCCAACTCGCCAAGTATGTCGGCAAGACTGACCCAACTGGAAGTAAATGATCTGCCATTTTATTTTCACTTTGCCTGTAAAGTTACTTTCATTGCAACAGTACAATTGATGCAGGAAAAAGACTTAATCCCTTGTATCAATATGCTATGAACACTATTTCTGCCGTATTTTAGACAACTAACGTTTCTAAGGTTATATATATTTCCCATTAAACATATATATTTTTATTTTTTTTATTTAAATACTAATTTGAATTAATCAAATATTTCTGCCCGATAGCGTGCAAGTGCAGTCACACACAGAGCAGCTCATTTATTTGTATGTTAAATTAGCGTAGTCATTGGAATATAAAAAAATAAATAAATAAGTAAACATTATCGTACTACACAACTTTATTATATCTCTCCCTTGACGGCTTTTGAAATTTTGTCGCCATATTAGCGATGATTTTTTTTTTTTTTTTTTTTTTTTTTTTTGTATAGTCTATTGCATAAAAATAGAAAGGCTATTTTGCTAATACTTTTATCGGACACCTTTTGGTTAATATATAAGAATCCTTCATATTGAGTTTATTTTATTAATGGTTTTTAGGTTTAAAATAGTGCTTGCTGAAATAAAATTTCTATTTTTAAAAATGATATTTTTTTCTATAAAATTATCTACTCAGATAAAAATAGATCATTTATGTGATTACTATTTTGGTTTATTTATTTATTTATTTTGTAATATTTTATAATTTTTATATTTTTGATGCGCTACCTAGATTAAAATCGCTGTTGATAAATTAAATTTCTTAGCGAAAAATGTTCGATGTACTTTAACGCAAAAATTTAAAAAATCACCCAGGAGGATCTATAAATAAAAACTGATTTTAGTACAACATATAATACGCAAGCGAAGTGTGACGCCACTGACCGTCCGTGAATGCAAGAAAAAGACTTCCTATGTTAATCGCCCATTGGATTTTTTGTAAAAAATTATTAAAAATCCAGGAAAATTATTTCCCGATTTTAATCCCCGTATTTGAGTATAGATATATATTAGTTATCGTATGCATATGTTAGATTGAGTTATTTTGCTGTCAAATTGACAAAATTTTAATTTCAAATTTCAAAACTCTGTCATCCTTGGCGTTTTTTTTTTTTTTTTTTTTTTAATTTCGCGATGAAAAACGTAATACGAAAATATACATGCCAAATCAGATATATATTTTTGTAATATATATTGCACGAAATATTGTTTCATATTATTGATTATTTTCTTAATACAAGTTGTTAAAATAACCATAATTTTTGAAAAGAATTAAATATGTTCGCCAGATAATTTGGCTATATTTTTTTTTTTTTCCGCCAAGGATGACAGATATGAAATCTATTCCGCTGCAACATGAGTATCTTATATCAGACACTTTATTTAGACATTTGAAAACAAATTTGACTTCAAATTATGGTAGAATGTTTATCATTTTCCTTTTAATTATTTTATAGTTGGATATTTATTGTGTAAATATCATCCTTTGAAATGAAATGTTTATGTTTTCAATCGAATATGGATATTTGCCATTTTTTTCTAGAGTTTTGAAATTTAAAATTCAAATTTTATCAATTTTACAGCAAAAACAACTTAATCTAACGCATGCACACGATAACTAATACATATTTATATCCAAATATGGGGATAAAAATCGGGAAATAATTTTCCTCGATTTTTAATAATTTAAAAAAAAAAAATCCAACGGGCGATTAACATAGGATATTTTTCTTGCATCCACGGATGGCCAGTGACGTCATCACTTCGCTTGCGTATAGCATCGTAAATTATATTAGCACTTTATCAATGTATATATATAAAAAAAAAAAAAAAAAAAATGATATTGTCGTCAATTTTTTTAGATCCATAATTTATTTTTTTTATAATTTTTTATTGTTCACGTTTAGATAAATGTATTTATTTCCCTGTTGGGGGAAAAAAAAAAGATGAACTCGTAATTTTTTTTTTTTTTTTTTTTTTTTTTTTTTGCAACAATTAAATTATGGATAAATTTCAAATGACTAATTTTTTGCTTATTATTTTCATATTTTTATTAATTATACGAAAACTAATCAAAAATTCCAAAATCTGACTTCGATGTGCACAATGACCCTTCGGGGGGCACCTTTGTGTTAAATCACGTGACTGTCCGAGCTACCGTTTTCGAGAACAGTGAATTGAACAGAAAATATTGCTCACTTATAGCATAAGATTTGGGCTAATATTGATAGAAATGTTTGTAAACACCTTGTATATAGTATGCAAGATCGATTGTACGTTGTTATTAAAGCTAAAGGGAATGCTACAAAATATTAACTACCATTTACTTCATAGGTAATATTTTTGCGTAAAATAAAATATTCTAATATTTTGAACCAATCTAAATTTTATTCTGATATTTTGATGCGTTTCAGAAAGCTATTGTATACCTAATTTATTGTATTTTATATTTTGTAAATCTTAAAATCTTATCTAAACATTCCAGATTTAATTTATAAGAAATTTAATTGCATTTACTTTGTATCAAAAATAAATAAATGGAAAATAATTTCTTTCTTATTACTTTTTCTCAATTATTCTGATATTTTGAATATAAGTTGTAGAGTGTTTATATAGCAATTTTGAAGAAAATCGTAGAGCCGTTTTTGAGATACGGACTTACGGTACCACTTCCGGTTTCCAATGATCCATTTCCGGTTTTCCAATTTTCAACAAAATTTTAGAACCAATGTAACATTTAAAAAGAGATTAAAAAATACAAAACTTTAAAACTTTAAAAATAAATTTTAATTAAAAACATTAAAACACAAGACAGACGTTTCGGCTAGAACACTAACCCTCCTCAGTGTCAAACATACAAGCACAAACAACATTTACAAAAATTCATAATACATCATAGCAAGATTAAATATTCAGGAGGAATAGCTTTAGCCTCGTTCAAGGCAGAATGTTGCATTTTGGTAAAAGCGCCCTCTAGAAAAATACGGGATTCATAGCTATTTACATTAGAAGCTAAAATTTTAAAGTTTTCAAAATCCGGAATATGATCCCTATTGAGAGAATGGATTACGAGTTTTGATCTTAAATATCCTGTTTTATATGAGCGTTTATGTTCCTTTAATCTAATTTCACCAGTTCTGACAGTTTCACCATCTTGCTATGATGTATTATGAATTTTTGTAAATGTTGTTTGTGCTTGTATGTTTGACACTGAGGAGGGCTAGTGTTCTAGCCGAAACGTCTGTCTTGTGTTTTAATGTTTTTAATTAAAATGTATTTTTAAAGTTATAAATTTTTGTATTTTTTATCTCTTTTTAAATGTTACATTAGTTTTAATATATTAATGACACGTATAAATTATGTTTAATTTTATTAAAATTTTAGAAATTCATCTGTACACCAGACCTGTATCAATTTTGAGGTTTCGTAGTTCTATCTTTATTCTATCTTTGTTTCGGGGATATGATAGCCAAAAGATTCCACCCATACATACACACACACTGACCAATTGCCAAAAACTACTTTTTTGGACTCAGGGGGCCTTAAAACATGTAAATCAGGTAAAAACTGGATATCAAATTTTTTGACTGGATACAATATTTCCATTACCTATGGTAGTTGGGTAATGGAAGTTAAAAGTTACTGCTTCTGATCTTGCCACAGTAAAATTTATTCTTTATATCCTAAAATGGATTGCGGAATAGGTCTGCAGATTAGAGTAGCTTGACTGTATTAATAACCATAAGCAATTACCTTTTTATTTATAACAACGAAATTTTTGCATATAAATTAAACTATATGGGTTTTTGTAGTTTTGACAGGAAGCTTTTTGATATGACGATTTCAACTGTAAAATATTATTACATATCAAAAATCTTCCAATCCTGGCTATGAAAACTATAACTGTATAAAAATTAGATGTATTAGATTTCTGTAAAAAGAAGAATTTAGTGGCAAAAGGGGGAGGGGGGAGGTCGAAGGGAAGAAGCTGCCTCAAAGTTGCAATCTGAAATTAGTCAAGCTCTGTGTGAAGGTCTTTCTAATGCATGTGATTTATATTTTGAATTCATCAATATTAAATGGCCCTTTAAAAATATAATATTAATGGTTTTTTCAATAAAAACAACTGTACAAAAAGAAAAAAAATTTGATGTGGACACCACATGACTTCCAAATGCACTTTTAGAAATATACATAATGTTAAAAAACATTGACATCGGACCCGAAACAGTTGGTTAAAAATATTTAAAAAAAATGAATTATCACCGTGTTCTGAGCTTTTCTGAAAGTTAGTTAAAAACCGATTGCAAGATTTGTACTGGTAACGCTGACGAAGACAGCAGGGACCCGAAAAAATTGGCTAAAAGTATTAAATAATGCATTTTCCCCGTGTTCTGAACTATTCTGAAAGTTTCAAATGTCTAGCTAGTCGGGAAGTTCGTTAAATAAATTTTCTGTTGAACCATATAAACGCTGCCGTAGGCAGTAGAGACCTGAAACAGTTGGCTAAAAGTATCAAAAAAATGCATTTTCACCGTGTTCTGAACTATTCTGAAAGTTTCAAATATCTAGCTAGTCGGGAAGTTAGTTACATAAATTTTCTGTTGAACCATATAAACGCTGCCGAAAGCAGCAGTGACCTGAAACAATTAGCTAAAAATATTTAAAAACTGCATTGTCACCGTGTTCTGAGCTTTTCCGGAAGTTTTAAATGTCTCGCTAGTCAGGAAGTTAGTTAAAAATCAATTGCAAGATTTGTACTGATAACGCAGCCGAAGGCAGCAGGGACCCGAAAAAATTGGCTAAAAGTATTTTTTAAAATGCGTTTTCCCCGTGTTCTGAACTATTCTGAAAGTTTCAAATGTCTAGCTAGTCGGGAAGTTAGTTAAATAAATTTTCTGTTGAACCATATGAACGCTGCCGAAGGCAGTAGGGACCCGAAGCAGCTGGTTAAAAATATTTAAAAAATGCATTTTCACCGTGTTCTGAACTATTCTAAAAGTTTCAAATGTCTAGCTAGTTGGGAAGTTAGTTAAATAAATTTTCTGTTGTATCACAAAAACGCTGCTGAAGGCAGCAGGTATCGGAAACAGTTGGCTAAAAGTATTAAAAAAATACATTGTCAACGTGTTCTGAGCTTTTCTGAAAGTTTCAAATGTCTAGCTAGTCGGGAAGTCAGTTAAATTGCAAGATTTGTCCAAACCGTTTTTGAGTTTTTACCGTTTTTTGATACATTATGCTAAAAACCTATGTATTTTTGGTCATTATGAACCTAATTTTCCTAAATATCTCCAAAACGGAAAATCATACAAAGTCCAAAAAAGAGGTGCACAACTAGATGTTATAACAAACCTATGTACCAATTCGCAACTTTCTACGTCCAACCGTTTTTGAGTTATGCGACATACACACACACACACACACACAGACACACATACATACAGACGTCACGAAAAATCGTGTAAAGTCGCTTATATCTCTAAAACGAGAGCTCGTGTTAAGACGACACTCGCTGGTGTAGAACTAGACATCATGATAGTCACACGTATAAACTGGCAGCATTCAGCAATCATTCGTTTTCGAGCAATGTGAAATACAAAATCCATTTTGCAAATCGGGATTACTATACTTCCTTTGAAACCTTTGGACGGCCCCTGCCTGCCTGGGCTCGGCCAAGCTTAACGGGTTGGATGCCGTCCGCCGGAGCGAATAAATCGCCAGATCACCGCGTGGAAGCTGCTGGGCAGCAATGTAACTAGACGCCAAAGCTCAGGAATTGCAGCACGCTCCAGATGTTAAGGAATTTGGAATAAGTGCACTAACTAGCTGAGAGTCGAAATAACCGGAATTATACAAAATTAAAACAATTTTGAATTTAGGCAGGGAGGAAAAAAAAAAAAAAAAGAAAACGTTGGGGGAGCCGCTAAAGTTAGTTGTGCACACAATAATTAAAGCCGAAAGAGGAGGCCATTTGAAAAGGGGAAGAGGACAACACTTATGATTTGAGAAAGACGAGGGAGGAACAATGAGATTATAATTAAAAAAAAAAAAATACGTGAAGCCACTGGGGGATGGAAGATAGTTTTGGGCGCATAGCGAAAATTTTGAAGTTTTTGAAGTGACAAGGCCTAATCCTAATTGGGAGGGAACTTACTATGCACAGGGAGGCCGAATGGAGAAGAGAAAGAGGGACCATCGCAATTTTGATCCACCACGGGGGGATGGTTCCCCGCGTTGGTAGCCCGACGACTGCTAAACGACCCCATCGAGCACTTGACGGTGCAGCACAGATTAACGAGGACCAGACACCGCCACACCCTCGTAAAAAAAAAAAAAAAAATTAAAAAAAAAAAAAAATGATAATAAAAATAAATAAAAATAAAATAGAAAAAAAAATAAAATATAAATATAAAAAAATAAAATAAATAAATAAAAAAAAATAAAAAAAAATATAGTAAAAATAAATTAATTAAAGTAGGTAAGTACTTGAATTAAAATTGGTGCGGGTCAAAACTTGGTGAGTACCAAAAAGAAATGTGACAGGAAATAGTTCTAGGCTTAACAAGGAAAGTATTACCCCTACAATTGAGAGAAAAAAAAAAGTGCGTGTCAAAACTAGATGAGTACCAAAAAGACTAAGTTTCCGGGATTTGTAAGTTGTGCGACCTGTTATGTCCTGCACTCTTGATGATATTGTACAAATCCGGCAAAGGTAATTACTATACTTCCTTATACTTTGTATAAGGAAGTAAAAAAATACTGCAATTAGTTATTGTTAGTGAATTCGCGAGGTGAAAAAAAAAAAAAATGCTAAAAGCACTAATTTGTAGCAATAATGTAATTGCTTTTCATTTTGAAAAGTAAAAGGGGGAGGGGGTTGTAGGAAAATAAAGATATATTGCATGTTTTTGTTAAGCGAACGTATAGGAGAACTGATTTACATTATTCAATTATATATTTTTTATTTGCATAAATTTTAATAACTGTCAAAATTTGTCAGTTTGAAAACATTTTATATTACCAAAATGTATGCAAAATGTTTTTTAGTTAGACATTTTTATTTTCTTAAAATGTTGCCCATTTTTTAATTCCTATAAATTGATATTCCGCTATTATTTTTAAAAAGCATTTTAAAATGTTTCCTAGTCTACTATTACATTTCATTATGAGGAACTGTGACACAGCATATGTTAAAATTAGATTATTTGTTTTATTAACAACTTTGAGTAGTGATTCTGATGGTATTTCTCGTACAAAATTTTTTTTTATCCTGTTCTTTTATAATTGCAGAACAAACCTAGTTACAGTGATACTATATTGGATAGCTATACTCGGCACCATTTTACTTTCATCACGACGAAAAACGTATCTAACAATATTGTCTTTCATTTAAAAAAAAAATCATTCACTGAAGAATCAATTTATTCATTAATAATAACAATAAGAAGAAGAAGGAGATCATGAGCTGTGAGTGGTATTTTCCAGTTCATGCACGATTGCGAGTCTTCACCAAGACCTAATGACGAAATCAAATCTGTTAGAAATAAATTACAAACCTTTACCATACTTGCATCAGACATACCCGGCACACCTGTCCGGATTCTCTAGCGGGAGGTCACGCGTGTGGCGCACGACAAACCATGCTTTTTTGATTAAATCCACGGAGGCTAGGCAGCGCAAATATCTATCTATCTATAGGAGAAGAACTAGAAAAAAAAAAAAAAAAAAAAAATCCCAAAGTAGAATCACCCACACAAATGGATGCCGATAAAATGCCCTCCCCCAACCACCATGTTCCTCCAAACCACTTGAGTAACTCTCGCCGAGGTCCTGGAGGTCACATACTTCAGATCTCTTTCGCGTCCATTATGGTTCTTCATCTGAATCCCAAACTTCCGGGGCCTCTCTCTGATAAAGAGGTATGCTCATCGTTTCTATCGAATTGCCCTCGGAAAAATTATTGATCATGAGGCTGGCATTATTTTATTTATTTATTTATTTTTCCCCTTCTGAGTATATTCCATCACAATATTTTATCATTCTTACTATTATTTATCAGTCATAATTATGTCGGTAAGTTAATAAAAGCTTAGTTTTTTTATTTGTTGAAATTTGCTGCTGATGTATCAAAATTATAAATTAATCATTAATTTGAAATTAAGCAACATGGTTTACACCTCAAAATAAATATTTTTAGTAATAGTGGATTATAATTAGTTGAATCAATAATTCCGTGGTTTATACATATATATATGTAGATGAAAGTCTGCATTGGTATTTATGAAATTTGGTCTTTGATTTCGTTGATATTCTACATTTTAAATATATCTATATATTTACAGATTTTCATAGTAAACCATAATTTTAGGAATATTCTCTCAGACATCATTCGCTTTAATAATATTATTTTCAAAAAACAATAATAATTATTTTCGTTATTATTAAATATGATCATAGTAATAATAATTATTATTATTTGGGTACATTTAACCCGAATCTTTTAAATACATGTTATTATATATACTTTTTTTTAATACTTTCTTCTATATTTAATAGAAGAAAGTGTAAAAATTATTGTTATTGTTATTATTTAACCTTCAAACAAAAATCTTGTAACTGTCATGATCCTTTAAGAAAGTTTTCTACGGGATGACGAAGCCATTTCGTACGGTCATTTTAGTCAATTGGACAATAGGTTTTTTTTTTTTTTTTTTTTTTTTGTTTTTTTCAATTACACAGGTGTATAAAAAGAATGTTGGCAAAATTTAATTTAATAGTTTTTGTTGATTCTCTTTTTTTTTTTTTTTTTTGGCGTGAAACCGAAAATGAAGCCAGTATTTCTCTGTTACATGCAGATTTTTGTCAATATAGGATGTCTACCGACACAATTTCTTCATTTTCGGTAGTTTCTATAATATGTTTCCGGAAGCATACTATTAAAGTTACTATATGATTATATTGGTGGAAGAGTCACGGAAAACATTGTGTCGGTAGACACCCTGTATTTACAAAAATCTGTACAGGATAGAGAAAAACACCAAAAAACATAAAAATCAGCCAAAATTATCAAATCAAAATTTTACATGTAGACCTGTGTTATTATTACTGACACTTAAACAGGGTCAGTATAGATCGAGTATAATCATAAATTTCTATTTATGAAAAAATAGCTAAATAAACAATTTTTCTATAACTTCCTTCAATATGTTTCTCTTACCGCTATGGCAAAGGCAGAAAAATTATAGGTATAAATATCATTTTTAACCTTTTATGAATGTGTTTTTTTACTTTGAATGTCAGAAGACTTTTACAATTTTTCGATTTACAAGGTTTTAGAGTCGGTAAATTTCTTTTTAGGGTCAAAGGCAGACTCCACTTTTGTGTAATCCTTGCTCACGTGGGAATATTACAAGGTGTGAGTTTACAGATTTCTTTTTTCTTTTTTTTTTCCATTTTTACTTTCAATTAAATGATCTTTCCCTTTGAAATTTAATATATTCTAAAATTACTTTTCTATGAAATGAAATAAACTCGATTATTGAATTATTTTATAATTTGTTGATTCGAATAATTTTCCATCGAAAGTTTATTACATATAAACTTTGATCCATTTATTAATTTAAGTAATTATTTTTTTAAATAATATTTTATTCTGCATTCTAAGCAAAATAAAACAATTATTACTCGACGAAACACATAAAACGAAGACCATAGATATAAAGTCGTTTCCATGAAACGCGCACACTTTATTCTAAATAGCGTTGCGGGAAGGAAGGTTTATCATGTATTAAATTAATTTGCAGAAAAAATGATTCATGATATAAAAAATAAGAGCTTTTCAATAAATAAAAAAGTCCGTCTCTCTTTTTTCTTTCTTTCTTTCTTTTCTTTTCTTTTCTTTCTTTTTTTTTTTTTAACTTTAAAATAATTTTATAATGTCATATCAATTACATAACATTTGTTTAGTAAGAAATTTGATAAAATATAGTATTTACAGTCACTTTTTTCTTTTTAACAATAAAATATAAAACTTTAAGTTACTTTCACAATTTTTAACGATCTGGCGTAAAATAGGATGTGTTTTTTTAATCCAATTATCTAAAAGAAATTGTAGACATGTTTTGATGCTCTTGTTAAACTTTTTTTGAACTTATTTTTTATTAGTGTTGAAAATAAATTGTTTATTTAATTCTACGCATTTTCTTAGAATATTACCTTAAAAATATTTTATATATATCTTTTTCTAATATCGCAAAAAATTAAATTTAGCTTTTTTTTTTTTTTTTTTTTTCAAAGCACTTATAAGATTATTATTATTATTATTTTAATAAAAGTTATTTGCTATTCAAGAAAGAAGAAATAAAAAGTGTTAAAGGGGAAGTTTACGAAAATATCGCTGTTACGGAAATCATTTCACGAATAAAATTGTTATTATTATTATCTGACTGAATATGAGAAGAATAAATAAGTTTTCAATAAATTATATTCGTAGCTTATTACCTGTATTAAAATTCGTTATGAAAACATAAAAAAACAAAATATAAATATTATCATTATTATTATCTTTTTCATTTATTATACTTTATTCTACTTTTATTTTCTTCATGTGAGTTGTTTTTACGCAAACTTTCTTTTGACATACACATATAATAAACTGGAGTGACTCCACTCGACTTTCTGAACATTTAGTAATTCGGGGTTGTTTAAATAAATCTAACCCTTTCGCTACCAACATTTTAAAAATAAAATGAAAATTTTGAAAATTTCACACATTGTTAATAATACTCCCAATAAGTTAAAAAGCACCTGAAAATAATTTTTAACGATATTTTGTTTTTGTTATAGAGTGCCCTTGATCAAGGACATTTGTACTCAAATAGTGTGAGGTATAGACTACAATGAAAATGCACTGAAAGAGAAAAAGCAAATTATACGGATACAAAGCTTTTAAAGATTGCAAAAAACAACTGCATTTCATGCTTTTATATGGAAATCTTCAAAACAGTTTCTTTCTTTACTGAGGCATAAGTGTACTTGGCATTTTTCACACCAGAGATGTGATTTTCCTTTGCATTAATTATTTTTGCAGCGTACTGCTTCCTTGCAGCCGTTATGAATGGGTAAATGATCAACTGTATCGAGTTGTATTGCTTTATAAGGTCTTACTTTTGTATTTTTTTTTTTTTTTTTTAACGCGAAATATCCTGCTGAGAATTATTTGACATCTTTTCTTCATTACTTAGTCGACCATCGTGTTCATGATGGTGTTGCCTTTCCAGCTTTCACTAGATAGCGCGCTATGTTCATCCTGAAATGTAACAAATCCATTATTTGTGCCTTTGGAATATTGCACTCGTCATCATCTCTTTTATATTAACACTTTGAAAACTTTTGTCCATGATCATGGACAAGTGTTTTTAAAAAATACTGTAGAAAAATTATAGCTTCGTAGAATTGTCACAATAAGTTTAAACCAAGATTTCTAGATTTCTTAACACAAAAAGAAACATGTTTAGCTACAGCTGATATAAAATAATATGATTAAAAAAAGGTTTACCTGGACGTGAGCCTGTGGTGTCATCCATGATTAAATATTCCATCTATATAACGGTCTGGTGCTGCCATTTATTAGTGTTACTTTAAAATATCAGTGATTTTGGTGAGAAAATAACTAAAAATGCCGACAAAATTTTGAAACTTGTTTTAAAACGTCTTAAAAAAATTCTAAAAAGCATGTCCTTGATCATGGACATCAGTAGTGAAAGACAGGTAGTAAAGGGTGTAAGAGAGGTAGTAAAATAAGCAAAAGGGAAAATCATAGTCGCCTGTTTACCTATTTCTCCTCGTGTTGTACGTCGTTTAATGGATCATAATATATCCAAATTCTTTAGTGCATCACTGTAAAGGAACTGTAAATAGTACATTTGTAATATCAAATATTTATCGTCTATATCACATTAACAATTTAACTTTACTAAAGAAAACTTTAAATTTTTTGAGTCCGTAGACCGTAGGTGTGTACTATGTGTACTATGTGTACTGTAAAAAAAAAAAAAAAAAAAAAAAAAAAAAAAACCTACAAGTGTCTACCAATTTATATCTTAATCGAAAGCAGAGTTGAGATGCTATCCCACTTCAAGTAATTCGAGTGTATAGCCTGTAATGATGAAGAATTACTTTATTGTGTCTCTGTAAATGAACTATAAGTCCTACACTCATAAAAATATGTACAAATCATGGGTCTATGACCTATAACAAGCCTATCAGTTTAGCTCATTCGGTTAAGGCGTTTTGGTGTCGTCGCGCTTCAAATAATTTGAGTTCCAATGGCCATAATAATCATCAATAATCTTTATTTGGGTCCCTGTGAAAGAACTATAAGTCTCACACTCATCAAAATATATACAAATCTTGCAACAGTGACCTGCAACAAATCTACCAACTTTTAGCTCAATTGAAAAACGCGTTAGACGCTATAACTCATTAAATAATTTGAGTCTATAGGTCTTAATGATAAAGAATTTTTTTTTTAATGTCTCTGTAAATAATAATAGTAACAACAATAATAATAATAAATGATTAAATAGCAATAAATGCTAGACTTATCAAAATCAAAACAGTTCATAAGAGGGGTGACCTATAATATAATATACCTACCAACTTTGAGCTTAATCGATCGAAGCGTTTAAACGTTATCATGCTCACTCACATACAAACATGCACACACACACATACGTCATCGTAAAAATAGCAAAATTAAAATCGGGCTACCTCAAAACGTATACATATACCAAAATTTCATACTCCAATTTTTCCATGACTACTTTCCTTAGATATTGTTTGGTTTGGAAAGTTAAAATGTTTTAATGTTATTTTGATATTTCAATTATATATATAACAAAACGAAATCTATAAAAGTCTAATAGGTTACTAATTAACTAAAATAAAATTATTTAAATTACCAGTAAATATATAAAAGATATGAAAATTAATTTTTGAATTTAATAGGGTGTTTTTAAGAATATGTACCTTTTTATTTCAGGCTTCTAATTCAATTCTTAGTGACACTATTATGTTTGAAATATAGTGTTTCTTTCTCATTTTAATTTCTTAGCATTTTATTTATTTATTTTTTATTCACATTCTTTGTCTTTACCAAAAGAGAAACTAGTCGGTCCCTGAAAAAAGAAACAGACTTTAAATAATAATAATAATAATAATAATAATAACTTAATCAATAAAGAAAGATCATGCGGTTCGCATAGTTTATAAACTCTTTCCAACTGTACTTAGCCTATATATCATTTAACCTTTAATTTATTTTTCATTTGTGATAATACTTAATGGTATATTTTGTATTTCAATGTGAAAGAAAAATGCTCCAAATTTGTCTTTATAGCCTTACTTTTGAACTTTTTTTCTTTTTTACTCTCTCTCTTTTTACTGTAGTCTTGTATATTACCTAAAAACAATATTAGACCACAAAAAATATACTTTGTTTTTATATATGAAAGAAGTAAACTCACTAAAGTAACTTTATAACTTTAATTCTAAAAGAAGAGCTTTAAAAAAGTTTTACTTTATATTATTTTATTTTGTGTCTTCCTTTACATCACAGTTAAAAAAAAAAAAAAAAAAAAAAAAAAAAATGCATTTAAGACTAAATTTTGTTGCATCAGTGTAAAAATATTTCTATTTGAATATAGTAATAAATTTACATGATTTTTATTTACATTTTTTAAAATTCATTATAAGAATTCCTAGAACATAGTAGTATTTATCGTTCTTTAAATATGCAGTATGTTTAAAGCTTCATTTTCTTTACTGAAGTCTGAGTACATAGAAAGAGTAAAGAAAAAAAAAAAACTGTAATAAGCATTTAAGACGAAATCAGTCATGTATACATATAATGTATATGCAGTGCGAGTGCATTTTAAACTGTTGTAGTAAAAACATTTTTAGATGTGAATCTTAAAAAACGTAAATGATTTATATATATATATATATATAAATGACATATATCTTAATAAAATTTAACCATAATATTTCAGCATTTAATAGATACATGTCAATGCCAATACAACAAAAATAAAACTGATTGTAACACATTGCTAAAACTAGCACAGAAATGTTGCGATACATGTTAGGCACATTCATACCATTACAGTAAATTCCCAATATTTATCAAAGTCAAATCAATTCTACATAAAAGAGTTGGTAAAAGCATACATCCGCAAATAGCCAAATAACATAAATGATTATATATATATATATTATTTTAAATATATATGTATATAATATATATTTTTTTTATGCATGGCTTGCTTGAAGTTTATCTTCGTTTTACTGAAACCTGCATAGACATACACAGATTCGCTTTTCTATACATACTATAGAAAAATTTCAGGGGGGAATTTTAATATACTTAAGTAATTTTCGTTTCTATTTCTTTTAATTTTTAAAGAATATCTGGAAGATGTAAATCATTTTTTAAGAACGGGGTATGCTTGAAGTTTTCCTTTGCTTTGCTGAAATCTGCTTTTTGCAGGTGCAGGGATATACAAAACCTTCTTATCGAAATAAACAGAACGTCTCAACACCCACTCGAGTTAGAAGAATCTCAAGCGATACCAGAACTTTGTCGTCAAAATTTATGGTAGCAGACTGGAATTTTAAGTAGTTTTGAGAAAGACAGAGTTTTATGGAAGATTCCCCTATATGATATGGTTGCACTATATAATGAAGATTATGGAAGTAAAAAAAAAAAAAACTTTCTAAACAAATATTTTGAAGTTCAGGCGATGTATAATATAAGTAAACTGATGATGGATACGATGAATCGTGGAAATTTGTAGTTAATGAGATAAATCTAATCTTTGTATCTTTACATTTTTTTTCCCTAGAAGGGCAGATTAAGTACACCAAAAGTATGCAATGTTGTTAGAACAGGGATTTATCATTCTTAAAAATTGTATATAGTAGGAAAAAAGATAGCTCTCTCCGATATACTACCAAGAGAGTGTACGTTTTATCATCAATAATCTCTTCAAGACATCAATTAACACAATATGTTTAGATTATTAAAACTGCATATTGATATTTCTATCAGAATTTGCTTGGTATTTCATAAAAGTGATTTCTTTTAGAAATATTATAAAAGTGTGATAAATAATATTGATTCCAGGGAAATTTAGGATAAAGGGGAGGGGAATATTTTTTTCGTGAAGAAAGTGTTGGGGTACGGGATGTACATTTCTTTTATTATTATTATTATTATTTCTAAATTGTTAGATAAATTATTTTATATTGTTAGTAAATAACATTATTTCATTTAATTATATTATAACAGGAACTATCGCGTAAACCACAGCATCTTGGGTTTTAAATACCATAAGCACATAATGTAACGTCTAACAATGCCTAACAAAATAAAATAAAATAAATAATAATTTAATTTAAAAAAGGTTATATCAGTCAAGGGTGTTTAATTGACAAAATACAAAATTTGACTAGTAATGTGACTGTGATGTAAAATGTTATGTGTAATGTAAGTGAATATACAGTCCGAGATGTCTTTCAAAGTTTTGATTAAAATGATACACTCCGAACGTTCACACATGAAAGAACGCTCTTTGCCTACAAATTAATAACAGTTTATGGTATTAGCTAGAAAGCTTCATAAGAAACAAAAATACAACACTTCATTGTGTTCCGATAATGTTTTGAATATGTTTAAAAAATAAAAACAAGGCAAACAACAACGTCTAGAACGCCAAAAAGAAATAATATGAAAGCAGACAGCTGTTTCGGTAGCATTTAGCGTACCATCTTCAGTGCATAAAAAAATGAGAGAGAACTGCTTTAAATTGTGATTTCGCTGTACCCCATTTTGTCTGATTGTTGGAAATTTTATATTCAGTCCACATTTTCTTAATTTCTTCCATATTTTTCACAACTATAGTATTTCGTAATTTCTTATTGGCCAATCTCCCACATTCCGCGCAATTCCATTGGCTGATCATCCTGAGTTGAATCCGATTCCTTTCGTATTTATAAAAGCACTTCTCTCTCATTTCTTTATGCACTGAAGACGGTACGCTAAATGCTACCGAAACAGCTGTCTGCTTTCCTATTACTTCTTTTTGGCGTTCTAGATGTTGTTGTTTGCCTTGTTTTTATAATCCCACGCGAAGTCTTCCATTAATATATATGTTTAAAAAAAGTTGCAATGCAAAAATATGTTCTAAAAATAGCGTTGCAAATATATTCTTACAATAGTATTTTGCGGCACAGCACTTTATCCCCAAATTAACAACACATTTTAAGCATCACACACAATTTAGAACATTATGAATTAACACATTTAACACGCTTTCTGAAATAATATATAGTTTATTAAAATCTTTATAAATCATTTACATAATTAAATTAATTTGAATTTGTCTATAAAATATTGAATTTTTAATACTAGTGGATCTGCAGATCAGGAGCCTCAACGTCCTATTTGCATGAGACATTTTCCAATATGTCATTTTTATTTATTCCTTAATAGTATATATTGATTCGATCGACTTATTACCATAATCAGATACATTCATGAGGGGGGCTGCCGCCCCCCTCAACCCCCCGCAGTATCTCTCTTTTTATACCTATTTGTATATCATATAAAGTGTTACGGAATTGTAAATAATTGCATTTATTTTTGTATAATTTTTTTCAAAGAGGCTTAGTAAGTCGATAAAGTGCCAATAATTTTGTGCATTTCTAGTCGTTTTAGCGTTAAAATAGCCTAATTTTACTTTAAAAACGCATTAAAAAGCACCATATAAGGGAAGAAATGGATTTGGCGCCAAATTTGGCGACTGTTTCCCTTCTTGGCGATTTTTTTGGCGACCTTGGCGAGAAAATCCTTATTATGGATATACCAAATATGGAAGCTCTAATCTCATTGGCTGATGAGATACGATAATTTTCCAGAACAGTCTGTGTACGATAGAATAGTATAAAAGGAGCATTATTTTCGCCAAGGCGGTCAGCCTCAGATCTGTGTCAGTTTCGTCAAATGTTTGCTTTGCTTTGAGCCTCTTTCAATGAGACTTGCTTTATGTGTTATTGCTAAACAGTGTGTACTGTTGTTTTGCTGTTAACGGCTGTTGTTTAAGCTATGTTTACTGGTTGAATTGGAGCTGGTACTTGGTTTATAGACCTGTATTTTTCTGAAACTTTCTGTGAATAAATCCCAGAATTTTTGCAAATTTCGCCTTTCATTTTTGGACAACTTACGAACCCCCAAGTACGCAACAATATGTATTCTTAATAAACGACGGTCTTGTATTATTTCCCTGAAATTCATAAATACCAAATTTCATACAAAAAAAAAAAAAAATACATAGCATATCGGAAATATTTTGCGTAACCTTTAAACTAATTATCAATTCTATGCCCACAATTATTAACAGGAAAACATGCTTTTAAAATTCTAATAAAATTTCATTATATTTGATGGGGTGTAACCATGTTAAAATACACTTTTAAGAAATACCGACTATAGACCGTAATAGTACGAAATTTCTTTATGTAGCCCGGAAAAGTAGCCACAGTCATTATAAAGGCAAATAATAAGAATAAACATAATTAATTATGACTAATTACTTTTTCAAACTAATTTGACATCATTTGGATGATTACAGTACATACTCGGAATTATTTTGTGTGATCCCATAAATTATTTAGTCTATACATAACCTTTTTAAGAGATAACATGATTTTAAGCATCTTTATAATGTATGTTAAATTTATTAAGTTCAATTCAGCATAA
>CAWVNO010002966.1:0-23355 GCA_963930645.1 Salticus scenicus | reverse complement strand
GTAACATCGTTATTGTTTTATAGTAAGATTGTTCAGCCACCTATTTTTATTAACTAATGAAAGTATCTAGCATTTATAATTGTTCGGAGAAGTTAGAATACTTATGTGCTTCAAACGTTATTTAGTAAAGTAGTCCCATTCTCCCTTAATTGAAGTTTAATTAAATATACTAATCAGTTCAACTATTTGACTCTGTGATTTATTTACACTTTCTACCTCATTAAGTATGACGCAGGCAGGACAGCCTACGACTTTACAACGTAGATCATCACCATTACTCACGATCAAAGTTAATCAAAAATAAATAAGATACAAGGATTTTTCCCTTTTCTTACACTGATTTTCTTTTACTTGTGTGATCTACAGGATATTCTCGAACTCATGGTGCATATGTTAGGCCGAGATATGATGCAACTGGAATAGCACAAGAATGCATACAATCCATGGTCGGAACTCAAGTGAGTATCTGCTACAAAGTGAGATGATCTGAGTCATGAAATAATCAGAAAGAAGACAGATACATCCTGAAAAGACACCACTTAACTAAAACAAATACTTTTATTTAACAAGCGAAAATACATTAGCCGTCCATCTAGTGATTTGTGTATCGACCACCTTCCCGTCATCCTAGAAACAAATTATTTAAGACGTAACATTGATATTGTAATGGTTTGGTGCCCAGTCGGGTTAGATCCACAGGCAACGTTTGATGTCTACTGAAACATGTTTCAGTATACTGCGCTGCACTTCTCGCCCAAATACGTGGTAGAAATATCCTTCTTTTCTTCTTGGCATAAGAGTTTTACCGAACAGATATTCGTACAAGAATCGAGACCAAATATGAGCTGGTAAATGTCGCGCGAACAATCCAATATTCAGAGCACGAAGATTCGCAACTGCCCACAGTTGTAAATTATGGATATTCGATATTTCCTGTCGCTAGAAGGGACATCCATTAGCGTTTACCACATATACAGCACATTCCAATTCCATGAAATTCTGGTACAAGAATCACTTAGCAAAAGTGACAAGAGGCGTGTGATAAGCATTTGACATATTTTTAATCTTCTATGCATGGTAAGGGTGCTTCTTTCGTGTCAATATTCTCGCCACACTATCTGATGGGACACTAAATTTTTGCAACAATGCCCGTGTACTAACAAAAGGGCTCATGCTCAAACACTACAAAATGTTTTCCGTTGCGTTCTGTTGTCTCCATTCTTGCAGTCTTTACATGCCTGATATTCCGCATGCAACCAGTAGAAGACCGTTTTATAGCATCGTCGTTCGTGTAGCCGCTTAAAGTTTCTTTCATCTAGTACGCATGTTATTAGAACATACATTTCGTATATTCGATAGGATTTTCACGCATTGCCATCTGCAGCTTCTTATATGTAATGCATGTCGTCCTTCTTTTGATTGGTGTATGCATCCATCTCTTTTCTTATCCTCAGCACGGATACAGGTCAGTGCAGTGAACGGCGTTTTTATTGCGTTCGATAAGAAGCGAACTAGCACATTAAAAGTTCCAAACATGAGTTGTACACTATTTTGTATTTGTATAACACATGTTCCTTGACTTCTGGGGTACCATATATATATATATATATATCAGTAGCGAAGCGTCCATGGAAGCGATGGAAGAAGTCCTTCCTCTATTTAAGATTTTAAAAATGTAATCAAGTAACGTCGCTTCGTCTAAAAAAAACTGATTCATTCTCTGCTTTTGGTATCGCTTAGCTTCGGCGCTTCCATAGTTTTCTGAACCACGCCTCGCCCCTGATATATATATATATATAATATGTATAACTGTAGAGAAATTAAAACATACTTATAAAATTTATATAGGCATGTGTATAAAACTAATTTCATTAATTTTTCTTTATATATTTCACAAATTTTCTAAGGGAAGAATGACAACAGAACAACTTCCAATGCTTTATTCATCCAATGCTACACCCGCCATCCAATAATTTATTTGCATGATATAGAAATTATTTAAAATACTTTCAATCATAAACTAATATTGTACTTTCAATTTAAAAATGTAGTATAACCCTAAACGTTAGTTATACACTGCTTACTAATATTTATGATAATTAAGATATTATATGAATGCACAATTTGTAGCCTTTTGTAATACATTAATAAAAAATATATATATATTCCGAGTTAAAATTTTCGGGGATTAAAAATTAATCACGCAAATATATATATATATATATATGATTTAACAGAAACCTCCATAACTGCATCATATTCCTTTTAGTTAATGAGTTGTGCACTTTTTAAACTCTATTGGTAGAGATCTTAAAGAAAATAATAATAAGCTTTACACATTTTATAAATATTTCAATATGATAAAATATTTCTTTTCACGATATATAATGTACTTATAAAACACGGTTTGCTACCTAAAGTACACCTATTTACGAGTACAAGTTCTATCAAGTACAGCTATTATTATATACACACACATATATGTATATATATATATATATATATATGAGTGTTGTTTTATACTTTAGTGCCTTTTTTTATTAATACTAAAAGAACTTCATTTTAAGAATTGAATATACATTCCATTATTGACTCTTACGCCATTTCAAAGAACATTATATGTACTAACAAAATGTACATTTTTCTTTTACCTATTTTAATAAGCTTAATACAGTCGAGTAATACAGTGAAAGCTTTTAAGAACAAACTAAACTATTTTTTGAAACCATTAAAATAGTTTACTAATTTGAAATCATTACGATTGAGCCTTAGTTAATGTGCGTCATTCATTTTAAAAGAAAATTACCATGAACATGCTGGAATAATACATAATAAAGGAAGATGTGATGGAATTCACAATGCCAATTTAACTAATTAAAGTTTTTTTGACAAATGTTCCATTATCAAGGAGTGGATTCCTGAAATAAATATTTAAAACATTAGGATTTTAATTTCTATATGTGTTTCAGGAACTTTTATTGTTAAGTTTATATTGCGAATCTTAATATGTTATTCATTCTTTTTTCTTTTTCGTGTAATCTGATTCAGTTTATAAAATATAATTTTTTTTTTTTTTTTTTTTTTACTGATATGTCTTATTTGGAAATTTTAAACTGAAATAATTTACGAAAAAGAATATATATATATATATATAAATATTCCAAAAAAAAATCTATATTATAAATAATTTTAAATACAATGTTTGTTTTGGAATTATTTTATTAGCAATAGATATATATGTATATATATACATATATATTTAAAAAAAAAATCTCAAAGTTTTTTTTTCACTTGTATATACATTAAATAATGGCAAAATACCTATGGGATAAATAAGTTGATACACACTGGTTTTTAGTGTGGTAAATATTATACAATAAGATTTATATTTCAATTTTGACTTTTAAAAATGTATGACTATGAAATTCTTAAAACGATTTAAAAAAGAATTTAAAATATGAAAAAAAAAAAAAAATATTATTATAAAATTCTTAAACTATAAAATAGTGCAAATTAAATATTCTTGACCGGGGATTTTTTTATTTAAATTAAATATTAAGTTGTTTAAGAACTACGTTATCAAAAAAAAAAAAAAAATTATAAACGAGAATTCAGTTCAAACCACATATAAGCATTTAAAGAATAAAACATATTATAAAGTCTGCGTTGACCATTAACTTTAACTCTCGATTCAACGCAAAAAACTTTGAAAACGTCTAATGTTAGGATGCAGCTTTCCAACAAAAGTTGACTCACTGCTTCTGCAATCCAGAGTCGAAGGTTCCCCATAATAATTGATTGGTTATTTAATGCTAGAAAATTTAAAAATAACAATGCCGTTAGATGGCAGAAGGAACGCGTCAAATTTTACCGAATATTTGCACCGTGACTTTATATGCTTTTCAAATTTCCTGGTTCGAACAGGAGTTGAAGTTATTGGTCTAAATTTGCTTCTCCTTCTCCTTCTCCTTCTCCTTCTCTCTTTTTTTAATGTAGATAAATTTAAATGAATAAAACAGTAAATAAATAAATAAATAAATAAATAAATAATTTTTCGATATTGTCCATTTTGAAAGTATTATTATTTTTTATTTTATTTTCCTTTCTAAGAAAAGAAAGAAAAAGAAAAAACGATTTGATAAAATTCTGGCAAAAGGAGAATTTAGTTAAGTACGGAGGACTGTTAGTTTTTTTTTTTTTTTTTCCTCAAATTATAACATCGCTTTCAAATTATTCAATTATATTTTCGATAAATTTTCAATTTCGATAAATGTCCAACTATCGTAAAACTGGTATCGTGATAAGCTGTAGATTGAGACTAATAGTCCTCTGTCCTAGTAATTGTTAATATTAAAAATGACACTGTTTCAGAAAGTAAATTATTAACAATGAAAACCTAAAATTATTTTTTAATCTAAAAATTGCCTTATTTTCTCCTAAACATAAAGATTAAAATAAATGAATATTAAATGTTCATAATGCACATTTTATATAAGAATGTTAAAAAAAAAAAAAAAAAAAAAAAAACATTTACGAAGTTAATGTTTTTTACTATAGTTAAGATTTCGAAAATCAAACATTTTACGACAAACTTTTTACAATATTTGATAAAAATTTCGAAGTAATTATAACGAAAGCGAAAGATAGACTCTGCTAAGCTTCGGAATTAGATGTTTTATCTATGTGGCAACGTTCTAGCCCAGCTGTTCTAGTGCACATGTTACCGGCAGTACTTATTCAATATATATATACATATTTATAAAGTTGAATTTATTTACTTTACCCCATAATTGTTTGAGGACAAGGGATATTTATGACACACTCCTGCACAAAAGTTTAGCAAGATTTACGAATGATCAGTGATTTATAGGATAAAATTTTATCTCTTGATCAAATGTTTCCAAGCACTGGATGTGTAAAGAACAAGGTCTGTATCTTGCTTTTTACGGAAGATTAGGTTACGACAACAATTACGGGTTACAACAGTTACGTCAACAAATTGAGCAATATGAATAATGTTTGCGATTGCCCTGTATCATTGAGTAAAAAAATGATCTGTTATTATAGGATATATTAATATAGACCAAGTGCAATTCGGCGGTGCATTTGTGTAACGATGGCATATTAAATAAAGAACATATAAGTATATATTTTAAACCTTCAAAAAATATCAGATTCACCAATTCACCTATTATTTGTGGACGATCTAGTTATTATGTCTCAAACCAAGGAAGACCTAAATCATGTAACTGAAGAGGCATTAAAAGCATACAACTGATGGGGCCTTAAAATTAACTATAAGAAGACAGAATACATGACAACAGGGACAGAGGCAGATATCGTCATACACGGATTTGAAAAAGATACTGGAAAAAGATGGTTCATCAGGGATGGAAATCGAAAAGAGAATATCTGACTCTAAGAAAATAATAGGAATACTAAACTCAATTCTATGGAGCAGAAATATTATTAAAAAAAAAATCATCTTCAACACCTTGATAGAAAGTGTTTTGCTGTATGGAGTATACACATGGACAATCAAGTCTGCAAGTGAAAAAAAAAAAAAAAAAAAACTGTTGTCTACAGAAATGGACTTCTGGTAATGATCGGCCAGAACTTCAAGACTTGAAAAAAAAAAAAAAAACAGTATTGAAATAAGAGCAAGGATGGGTGTTAAGATGGATATCATAAGAAAAATAGACAAGAAGAGGCTACAATGGTACGGACATATACAATAGATGAATATGAATGGAATACCGCAACTTGTACTTAACTGGAAACCTGAAGGGAAAAACCGCAGGTGAAGACCGCGGAAAAGGTGGAAAGACAAGCTTATGAGGGACATGACAGAGAATGGAATTGATGAGGAAGATGCTCAGGACAAAAAAAAACCTCAGCATTGAGGCATTGAGGAAATTCCATTAAGAAAAAAAAATCTGCACGTGTCTTATGTATAATGCGCAGAGAATTAAACAAAAATCATCCCCATTTTTAGATAAATTGGGAAAAAAACACTTTTTAAACAATATACTTCAGTTGGAATACAAATATATTAAATAACTTATGAAGTATGACCATTTTTATGACAATTGTTTTAATTGCGCATGTGTGAAAGATAAAAAAACTCTTTTTGCATAATTTGACAGCCAAATGTCTTCTTCACCTCATAACCCAAGCATTGTCAAATCGCATTGAAATTCAGAAAGTTGTACTCAAAGTAAATAAATAACTTAAGCAACTTTTCGGTTATTGTCCGAAACTGATTTTCTCTTCAGGGGTCATTGACAAATCGACGTAAGTCAATATGTAATTTTACTGAATTACATAAATTCGCTTAATGCTTCAAATACTTCTGTATAATAAGAAATGATAAGAGATGCGACGTGAATATTGCAATACATTTTATTTTATGGTTTAAATCTCAAAAAAATTTACTTAATTCCTTACTATAATAATTAGTAAATACATAGTCATAAACTGCTTATAAATATAATAAAATGTAATAAAAAGGAAGATTCATGTTATCTTATTTATATTGTTAAACTTTTAATAAAAATATATAAAATATTTAAATATACGTTGTTGTACAAATAACTAAAATGATTTGGTGTGACACTCATATTACTTTGTCGTATGCAACATTAATTATTTTAAGATATAACATATGAAATACTGTGTCTGAATATTTGTAAAAACATTTTTATAAGATGTTTTATTTGAAAAAATTCGTGTCTAAGAAATATATATCAGAATTATTTTGTGTGATTATGATGGGTATGCAGAAAAACCGTGTTTAAAAGTCCTGCTGTTACATGTTCTTGAGATATGTTCATGAGAAACTTACGGAGACACATACAAGCACACTGACCTACCGCTAAAAATGTGTCTTTTGGATCTCAAAACATGCATATTTATTAAAATCTAAATTTCGAAAATTGAACAGAGCGACAATATATTTTGTCTTTCTTATGGATAACTGAAAGTAAAATAGGTATGCATAAATGATTTTATTTTTCTTTTTTAATAAAAAATTGATAATTATTAATAAAAAATTCGAATGTAGGTATTCGAATGTAACATTCGACGTAGGTCTATATCAATTTGTCTGCTTATTTTTCTAAAATCTCTGTTTTTTAGAATAAATATATTTTATAATATTAAAAGAAAAATACATGATAAAAGGGAGAGTTTTTTTTTTCGCTTTTGTTGAAAATATTTACATTTAACACCCTTTAGAAATTAAACACGTGTATTTTTTTTTTGGGGGGGGGGCATAGACTTGGAGAGTTTGTAGTTAAATATTGGCTTTTTTAAAATTTCTACCAGGTCTCTCAAAAACATTTAATACTTTTGCAGCATATTTTCTTAATTTGTGCTTGATGAAATATCAGTTATGGGGTGTTTCCTGGCCAGTCAAAGACATGTATATGGCTTCTTTCAACAAGATTTTCAAACTGAAGCCACAAGTATGAACCCAGAATGCGTTTGTCGACATGGCCGTTCAGTGTTTAGCATGGTTATCTCAGGAAATCGTGTGAATATGGAATCTACCTACCTAGAAATAATCCCCAAGGAGGACATGCCAAGCAGACCTAGGTCTCTCACGTAGAAAAAATGGCCTTGATTTCTACAATAAAACCAAAACCTTTAAAGAAAATTTGGAGCATATTCAAGTTTTTTTTTCATTTACCTATAAAAGTTTAAATTTGTAATTAAAATAAAATTAATCTTTATTTTATTATGTTTTAAGAATTTTTTTAAAATTAATTATTATTTACTTATTTATTAATTTAAGAAATCAAGCTTTCTTGGAATTTAATCAATGAAACAAATTTTGTTACAATATTCATGACGCATTTACTAAGCGTAGAGAGAGCTTTAGAGAGAAAATTCTTATTATCGATATTTTGATTATCTAAGCTCTAAATCGAATATTTCGAGAAATACTGAAATATTCTGGAAATGTGCTAGGCTATATAAAGAGGTCGCATCTCGGCAGTTGGTAGTCACTTCATGTCGAGTAATTGAGTTGTAAAGAGCTCTTCTTGACCAAACCTCTACAGTTGAATACAGCCTGTGCTGTGTGTGTGTGTGTTAGGCTAAAGATATATTTTATGCTGTGATTTTTAAGTTATCTGCTATTATTTAAGCTGCAATTTCTGGTGAAACTCAAGTTTAATACTTGGTTGACAGACTTGTAGTCTTACGGAATATTCTGAAAATAAACTTTTAAGCCTCCGAAAGACCTGCCATTCTTTCACGGACAATTCACGAACCTCGAGTACTCTACAATACACATCACAATCTTAATTGAAATTGTGCATTATCTTTATAACACAAATATATATATATATATATATATATATATATATCACCACGTCCGTACTTGAGCTTGTACCCCAATGTTTTACGTGGAAATTCTCAATCAAAGATTCAAATATGTATACCAGTCATTTTGTATTCAAACGAAAACCCAAATTGTATGTAAATTATACCAAATAACTTTCATGGTGTGTGAAGAAGTTTTTAGTTTTAATATTGATTGTACACCAGTTCTTTTATTTAGTACTGTCACTTTGGTATCGTCTAAGTACGTTTATTTAATAAAGCGTTTGGCACGTTAAACCAGGGAGACCAGTTATAATACTTCCCTAGTGAAATTTAATATAAATTCAAGCTTTCCATGAAATATCTATTGTATATATGATATCTATGATTTGTACTACAGTCATAAAGAGCTATTTTGTAAATGTATCATATAGAGTCATCTTAAGAAAAGTGTTCATAATCAAATTTCTTACATATAATGTGTGAACACAAGTAATTTTTTAAAATTTCTTAATTCATGAAAACTGTGTTATGAGTATTAATTTTCTATATTTTCATATGTATTCATTTATTTCTAAATTTTTGTTTGTTTGTTTTATTTATTTTTTTATATATTTTTTGAAGCTTTAGAATATTTTTTAATTTGGCATTCATATCATCCACAAGATCACAAACTGACAGTATATGTTTTGTTAACCTTAATCCAATGTATAAATACTATTATTTAATATTTCAGATATATAAGATCATTTTGTTTTTAAAACCAACAATTTTACAATATTCGAAATATACATAATGCTTACTAAAGGATTTTAGATGTGATTTCTAAAAGCAATTTATTCATTCCGCACAATTATACAATATTAATTGTTTCCTTTCTGCTGTTATAGCAAAATAAATGCTTACACTTAAAGCATATTAATTTAAAAAAATGTATGCAATACTTACTTGTCACATAACTATCATACATTTATTGATCTTTTAAAGTTTCTTTCTTCAATCTATTTTTCCAATAGTGCTTAAAATTAAACATGGGCATTGCAGCAGCTGTTATTTTTACTTCATTGACACAATTATGTTCTTAATTAAATCAATAAATTTTCCAATCTTTGTAATGAAAATATGTGTATAATAAAGTCAAAGTGTTAAACTAAGTTTCTTTTCTTTATCCTGTTTTCCTTCGGGGAACACTTGAACAAAGTTTGTTAAAGTTATTTCCTTCGTTATCATGGAAGTTATGTATCTTGGAAAAGTTGCTAACTTTTAAATTTGACTAAAAACTAGTCGAAATTAAATACTGCAAGATATTTTAGAAGTAACTTTTTTTTTTCTATTTTGATTTCAAGAAATATTGATTAACTGAAAAATGTATTTCGCTTAATACATCTTTTGAAAATTATACGTCCGATCAAGTGGTATAGCGTTTAATTATACTATGCAATTTCTGAACATATGAATTTCTTTACTAATAATCTAAAAGAAAATGTAATAAAATGACAAATTAAAGTTTAAAAAATAAAAAAAAAACTTCCATCTAATTTTATTTTAATTCCTTGACATGCTCCATGCGTTATTGCAATGCTGCTGTTCAAGGTAGAATGCACTTTGATAGCAGGCAATTTATTAGAAATTTCTCAATAAAAATTCAATTTATTATTATTATTTTCTTCTTTTTTGAAAGATATTTTGCATTATTCTCATTGACATTTTTTCAAGGAATGCGTTAACGTTGATATAATATAACTGCGAATAAACGATAAAATAAGGCAAGAAAGTTTTTTTTTTTCTTTTTATGCAATTAAGTTTAAGTATCTTGAAGGTTTCCACAGGTATTTTGAAGGTAAATAAAAAATACAGGTTTCCTTCAGGAAATATTCAGATTTTTTAAAGGTTTCATACAGGTTTTTTATAGGTTTCATACAAAAATAAAAACTGCAGGTTTCCTTCAGGAAATATAAAGTTTTTTTAAAGGTTTCATACAGGTTTATTTCAGAAAGCTTATCACCTTCAAATTACCTTCAATAACTTAGACGATTTTAATTAGATTACATCAGGTATTTTGAAGGGAAATCAAAACTGCCTTTCATGCAGGTAACTTAAAGGCTTTTGAAGATCTTTTTACAGAAGATTGTAATATTCATAGGATCGAATCTTTTTACAGAAGTCAGCTCTATATTAAAGAGAGAAGAAGCCTGACATTGTAAAGAAGGTTGGGTGGGGAGAAAATAATTTCTAGTGTATGTAAGCCCAGCTAGAAATTGTTTGCACTTTTTTTTGAAAAAAAAAGTGTAGATTATGCGCAATTTGTGCATTAAAACTGAATATTTGTGAATACTTCGAAAAAAAAAAAATGCACTTTTTGTGAAATTATTTGCATTTTTTTTTTTTTTTTTTTATATATACATGCAAAAAAGTGTAGATTCTAAGTTGTAAAAACTGTGCACATATTTTGTGTAAAATTGATGCTTATTTTCTATTTGAAAAGTTTGTGCATTTTTATTCACAAAATTGTTTGTACATTCCTATTTTGCAATATATGTATATATATATATATATATATATATATTACTTCTTACTATATTATATAATCAGTGTGTTTAAAAATTTCAGTACACCCCCAGTGGTCCTCGGAACCGCACGTAAGACAATTTTATTTATTTATTTTTTTAATGAATTTCTTTTTCTTCAAAATCTACCTAAAAAAAAAAAAAAAAAATGTATTATCTTTTTTTTTTTTTTTTTTTTTTAAATTTTTAATTAATTTATTCATTTATTTATTTCAAACTAGGAGGATCCTAAAATCCATTTCTTATGCCCAAAAGTCTTTAAAAGAAAGCATCGATTTCAAATTAATTTCAAAAGCTTCGAGCATTCAAAATACTCTAATATAAAATATTATATGTATATTATTCATCTTTATTTTAAAATATAGTTCATTTTTCATGAATATTTTAATATTAGTTGAATGTTAAATGTTTTACAAATATCAATTATTTTATCAAGCTATTGTTTTTTCTAATTTAAATCAAAGAATTTCTGTGGCACAGTTTCTAGCCTTCGAAAAACAGGTATGGCAACACACGCTATTTATTTACAAGATCCACATCCAACATGGACGTCCGGTCCGGCGTCATGGAAGAAATGTGACTGACTACACGGATTTACTTTTAGCTTTGATTTATCAAGTTAAGTTAATATTCATTATTTATTCTTAATTATTTATTCTTTTCTTTTTCTTTTTTAATTCCAAGTATGTAATATAACGTTATGTTTCATCAGCGTGTAATCGTCAGTTTCTTTCATCAGTATTGCAATTTGATTTCATTCGGAATATTTAAAGTTATGTTTATAATAACCGAACTCGTCTGATCAAATATTAAAGAACAGAATAATCTAATTAGAAATTAGTTATTATTTATATTACAACTTAATTTATTACTATAGTAAATATCTAGAAATTCTTAATGTAAAATTTTTGAATTAGGGTGAATTTGTAAGAGTAATAATGTGACGATATAAAATTGTTTAAATTTTGCTTAATAATAAAAATAAATAAATAAAATATAATTTTAAAGAAATTCCTTAAGGATGCTGATTACTGTCACATTTACTTTAAGAAGATAATAAAAATAATGACACTGTTGTCTTCATTAGGTTCAAAGCTAGAAATGTTTAAAAAGTGAGCTTCATTTTAAAACAACTGAAGCTGTTCATATAATTATTTACTGAATATCATGTAATGTAAATTATTTATTTCTTAACAACTTTTAAATAAACTGAATGTATTATTATTTATTAAATGCAGAGATATTGCTAGGAATTTTTTTTTTTTTCTAGAAGTGAGAGTATTTCTTTAAAAGAGAGAATTTGGCATTAGGAGTAAAAAATTAAATAAAATAAAGCAGAAAAAAATAAGTTGATCTTTTGTGAGCTTATACTAAATTTTACTTCTCAATATATTCAAAAATAAAATGAGTAATATACAGGTATACAATAAATGTGTGTGTATAAACTCAAGTTGTAAGTTTAAGTTATGAGTTCACGTTATATTATATGGACTGGCTAATTGTAATAATATTTCTTTCAGCATAATTCATACATTATAATTTATCAGAACTCTGAATATGAACTTAATGTTACTCAGATTACAAATTCTAATGAACATTGAAAGGTGTTTAGACTGTACTTGAATCTAAAAAATTCTATTAATGTGGCAAATGTTTACAGTTTTACACATCAAAGTAATTTTAATTATACAAATATTTTATCCATTGTAAAAAAGGCATTTATTGATTAAAAAAAATATGTGCAAAGCATTGAATTGAAGAAAGAATATAAACTTTTTCAGACATAAACAATAAAATACACTAAATTTAAAGTAAAAATTCAGAGCATGAAAAAGTATAGTCATGGTTAAAATTTTAAGGAGTAGGTATTTATAGATTTTAATACATAAAATAAAAAATAAACATCAAATAAAAAGGATGGAATGTGCTTTACGATACTGCTTGGCATCTTGTTTTTGATCACTGATAAAGATGCCTACATTGGTACCCTCAATGTTTATGTGTCGTTGAATGATCAATGTTTTAAATGTGGTAATCTTACTATGGTGTTTTAAAGGTTAGGTTTCATTAATCTTCAGATCGTAGAAATGTAAAATGATAGGTGGTTTTGGGCCGTAATTGGCAAAAAAAAACAAAACAGATTTGATTATGAAAATACGTTTTAAATAACGTTTTAGTGTATTTACCTTTTTTATATATAACGTAAAATGCCATAAAAGCCTTCACTCGGTTAAATGCCCCCTCCTCTTTTCACATTGATTTTTTTTTTTTTTTTTTTTTTTTTTTTAAATACTAAATAAATGCACATTTTGCTCAACGGTAGACTGTATCCGAATAGGTGATAGTTTTTTATGTTATTTTTTAGTATAAAATTCAAAATCAATCTTTTCTTACCGATTTGAAAGTGTCTTACTTTTATTTGCACAAATGTATAACTAAAATTTTGTGTTAATATTACATAGAGGTTCTTTTTTTTTTTCTAAAATACTTTATTTTTGTGTGATTTATAGATACAATTTTATGTACTAAGTTTTTATAAAATAATGCATATTACATATAAGATAGTTATAATTAAGAGCTCATATCATGAATCATCTCTATACTAAGTTTGGTAACAGCCCGTTTTAACTACAGAAAGCTGTCACAGCAAAAATTTTAATTATAATGACTCTGTATTTATATTTTCATAGTTTTTTAGTTTAGTTATAAAATAAATATCTCTCATTAACACATTTCTTTCAATAATGCATAAAAAAAATGAAATCCTCACAACTACTCAGTATTGGCCTAAATTTCGCCGAGTACCGAGTGCTCGGCAGATAGATAGGCCAAGTACCGAGTATATACCAAGTACTCGGTACAGCTCTATTTTAAAGCTGTGTATCTGATTGTTGCCAAATCAAATTTTGTACTTTTAAAGATTCATGGAGTTTGTGGGAGACTTATTTAGTGATTATTTTTTTAATTTTGATATATACACATCACTGATTGCTGCCAAAGGAAATTTTGTGCATTTTAAAGAATCATGCAGAATGCGGGGAAGTATCCAGTTTTTTTTTTTTTTTTTTTTTTTTTTTTTTCATGTATGCGGAGAGTACAGACATGCATATTACTGATTGCTGTAAAATGAAATTTTGTGCATTTTAAAGATTCATGCATTAAGCAGGTGAGGTATCCAGTGATTTTTTTTTTTTTTTTTTCATTTATACGGAGCGTACAGACGTGCATATTGCTGATTGCTGCAACACAAAATTTTGTGCATTTTTAAAGATTCGTGCAGTACGCGGGTGAGGTATCCATCCAGTGATTTTTTTTTTTTTTTTTTTGGTTTTCATGTATACAAAGCATACAGATGTGCAGTCTTCAGTAAAAATATCCGAGTGCTAGCCAGTAATTCCAATGTCAAAAAAGTATAGTTATTTTGTTAAATAAATCCTTGTCAAATCCTGTTCTTAGGCTGACTAAGAACATGACTTCACAAGGATTTATTTAACAAAGCATTATTAAGTGTATTTTTTTGAGACAGGATTATTGCTAGTGCTTGGATACTTTTGCTGCTAACTGTTCGTATCACTGATTGCTGTGAAACGAAATTCCAGATCGTCGGCAATTACCTGTATCACAGTACTAGTGCAACGTTAAATCGAACCTACCTATGTACACTGGTATAGTAGCAGTTTATTTGATATGTTTCGTTTGGTTTTACTTTTTTAATTTTGGCAACAGTAGGCTATTTGTTAATTTCTGTAGGAGATACGTTTGTAATTGATATGATTGCTTTTTTTAATGTAAAATGGTGATTTATTGGTTTAATAGAATTCAGTTTTTCTGTTGAATATATTAAAAAAAGCTTTGCAGTAGTGTTTGAAATGGTGTTAATTTGGTTACTGTCAGTGGCGGATTTAAGGGGAGGGCTAGGGGGCTGAAGCCCCCCCCAAAAAACACTGACATTCACTATTGAATATTGCAATTGTAAATTTTTTATTGGTCTAGAATAACACTTTGAAAAATCTTAGCCCCCCCCCCCCAAAAGTCAAGTTCTGGATCCGCCACTGGTTACTGTACATATTTATTTTGAAGTTTTCACAAGTCCAGCCCCCCCCCCCCGTTAATTCTAATAAGCACTTTTAAACTAACTTTCTAATAAGCACTTTTAATTTTTTTTCAGGTTGTACACCCCATTGAATTTTTTTTCTGCGAGAATTTCTTTCTTTTTCACCGTTTTGTACAACAGGTAAGTAAAAAACCTTCTATATATATATGTATTATGTTTATTGAGCATTTATATTATTTTTGTAATGTTTAATATTTGTTAGTTTTTGTTTATGAAAATTGGTCAAATTTGTATTTTGCTTTGTTGAAGTTTTTGAAAAGCGACTTTTTATGCTGTATTTTTAGGTAGTTGCTTTAAAACATGTAAAATTGGCCATTTAAAAAAAAATCGAGAAACTGTTCCAAATTAGCGAGTTTGGAAAAAAATCACCAAACCATATTGTAAAGCACATTTTTCTCGATTTGTGCTTTTTCTTATAAAGTGCTAAATATTTATAAGTAAAATTAAACTCTTATAATTTTAGTGTTCACATTTTTTCAAAAAAAGGACAGGGCGGATTTATAGAAAAGGGCATTTTTTTGTGAGTAAAAGGCCACATATTGATAGACGAAAGAGCACTTTCTTCACCACTGACTAAACGGTTTATAAAATGTACAGTCCACAAAATAAAATAAATACAAATAAAAAGAGAACACTCATCTATCTCATCACCTAATTAACGGAAAAACACAGCAGGTACCATCCTTCTTGGAATCATGTCTATTTTAATTTAAATTATTTATTAAAAATGTAAGCTTAGCAGCCATTTGCAGATGTAAACATGCAACAATGTTAAAATTTATATTTTCAACGAACACACAATTTTTACTTTATAAGTCTAGAGAAAATTTTACCACCGACTACTAAATTTGAAGTAATTTGGTAGTTTTCAATCTTAAACCTCTGTCTCCTGGTGGCAATAGTTTTTTATTAGATGTATCTCAAAATCTATTTGTCCAAAAGAGCTGAAATTTCATAAAAAATATAATTAAAATCATTAGGGCCCAGTAAAATATTTGTAGTAAAATATTTCTAATTTACAATTCAACAATTTTTACTTAAATAATTTCAAAATATTTATTTTTGAGATAAGTTTATTTAAAAATTTTTAAATAGTAATCTACAAATATTTTAAAAGTTAGTGCAGGCTTTAATGCGTAAATGCCTTAAGCATTGTTTCCCATAAATAATTATATTACACATAATTCTATAAAGAATAGTAGGTATATCTATTTGTCTCTCTCTGATATATGCTCGATCAGATAGATAAAAGTGTTGTTATTATTTTTTTTTAAGTCTACATTATTATATTTAAAAAAAAAATGCACCTAGTTTTTTTTAAACTTAAAAGAAAAAAAAAAAAAAAAAAAACTATGCAGCATGGGCAAAATAAATGTGAAATTAATTAGCAATATTTATATTTATAGTCATAACTATTTGTTAAATATGCTATAATTTCGTCACTAATCAATAAAATTCTTTAAGACTGATTCCCGAAATTCCCGATGTTTTTACGATCGATCACCAAAATGCATAATTTTTTTTGTCGCTAATCAATGCAATTTCTGTTATTTTTGACGTTAAATTCCCAAATACACAAATATTTCGTTGCTAAGTGATGAAATTTGAGCTTTTTTTCTCAAAACTGAATACCGAAATACAAAATAGATTTGCAGCCAATTTCGAAAATACAGGATTCTTTTCCCCGCTGTCAATTCTTATAGTCAAAACTTACATTTAATCACAAGTAATTCCCAAATTCTGCTATTATTTCGCCGTTAATTGATGAAATTTTGCATTTTTTTCCCCCTAAAGCTGTTCTTGAAATTAACGATATTTTTGCAGCCGATTGTTAAAACCTGCTATTATTTTGCCCCTAATTGATGAAATTCATGTTCTTTATGATGTTGAATCTTCAAATACTCAAATATTTTGCCACTAATCAATGAAATTTACGCTTTTTCCAACGTTGAATCCCGAAATATGCAATAATTTTGCGGCCTAATTCAGAAATATGGGATCATTTCACTATTAACTGTCAAAGAGTTATGTTTAAACACAACTAATTACTAAAATACGATAATTTTTCGGCGTTAATCGATCAGATTTGCACTCTTTTCAAAAGTGATTTCTGAAATTCGCGATGTTTTGTGGCTGATTGTTGAAAGTTGAAACACGTAATCATATCCCCGCTACTTAATAAGGTTACTTTAATCCTAATTGTTTGCTGAAATAGGCTTTATCTCTATATTAATTCATGAAATCCGCACTTTTTTGCAAAGAATATAACCGATATACTCAACAAATTTTCCGAAATACCGAATTAATCATTTTACCGATTTTTTTGAAATTTTTGTAATAGCAACTAATTGCTAATATGGGCTATAGTTTTACCGCTAATTTTTAAATTTTGTATGTTTTTCAAAAAAATTAATACCAAAATATGTGATTATTTCACAAATAATAATAATACCTAATAATAAAATTACTTTTTTTTATGCGTGATTGCAGAAATATGAGATATTGAAGTCTAACTAAATACGGGATTGCTTCGTCGATAAAATTTACTTTTAATCATTTAAATTATGTGCTGAAATAAGCCATCAATTCACAACAAAAAAATATAATATTCTTGCAGTGGATTGTCGAAATTTATCATTTTACATCTTAACAAAATTTACCTTCATCACAGCTAACTGCTCAAATAAGCAATTGTTTCTCGTTTCTCTGTTTCTCTAAATAAAAATGGGCAACTATTTTCGCAACTGTAATCGACAAAATTTGTTCTATTTCAAAAAATTGTTATCACAAATATTAAATATATATATATTGAGTAAAACATCAGCAAGATTCCTAATTCCTACCTTTTTTTGCCGTATATTTGCCGAAATATCCAGTCATTTTCTACTCTTGGATACGCAGAAAAGACCCTCAATACGCAGGCTTCGAGCAACGGCGTGAACAAAAACATCAGAGAAACCTCGGCTAACGATAATTTTTTCCGTCGACCACTGGAATATACAGACCGATGACACATAGATCGCGCCCAGAAGTGTAGAAATTATAGAATTTTCTATAGAATTCTTATAGAATTCTTATAGAATTTTCAGATCGCATTTGTTCGAAGGTATGTGAAGTCCGATTTCGCATCAGATAAAAATATATTATAAATGTATGTTTCTCAGCGAAAATGGTAAAATATCTTTAAAAAATAACTTTTTTATGAAAGCTGCTTTTTATGTTAAAGTAAAAATTGAAAGTTAAAAAAGCCTTTATGTACAGTAAAAATTTTCATGATATTTTTCAAATGAATGTCTTTATTTTTATATGGTAAGGTAAGACCCGAAATTGGTTTAGAAGGCAGTTTTTTATACAATTGATTTTTGGTGGGAAAATGCTTTTTTTTTTTTTTTTTTTTTTTTTGTATATAGTGTTAAGAACTAAGCAAAATAAGATTTTGTGCAGGATTACTCTTATGTGTATAATCTAAGATTTTCAGTGTGGTTGTTTCCCAGTGGCAGAAACACCGCGACACGGCAACATAGTCGCGGACACAGAAAAACGGCTTGCGGACAGTTTTTGTCTGCACTAATAAAAAAAAAAAAAAAAAAAAAAAATTGGCTGCAATTTTTGGACAGACTTTGTCTGCAAGTCATAAAGAAATTTGTATGCAATGTACATACATTTTTTGCCCGCGACAATGCGCTACTGATGTATGATGTCTTAGATGCTCTCTGGTAGGAACGCTAGAGCCCTTCTATAGGTGCCTTGATAGGAACCCATAAAACAGTGCTTAACAACAGTGACCTAGGGAGCCTAGATCTCCCTTGATAGGCAGCGTTATGTGTGTATTCTTTTCTCCTGTTACCTGTTAATGAGATTCTACGGGAACGTATGCATACTGGATCTTTCACGTTCATTCCCATTTTCTTCAGATTCTGAGCATTCTTCAGACATATAAAAATTTCTGTATCAAAACTAAAACTAGTACTTTTATTATTTAAAATTATTTATATTTTGTTGTATCAAACATTGCTATAAAATATTTAATTGAATGAGTTTAACTTATTTTTGTATAATTGTTTATTTTATATTGTTCTGTAGTAAAACTGTATTTGTGTATTGTTGCACGATATCACCACTGTTGTTAAGCCTCCCCCCACCCCCAAGATTGCCGCTATCAGCTTTCAGTCTTTTTGAGTGTAAGCCATTTTCACTCCTGATTACAGGCAAAGTTTGCTGACAGATTATGAAATTTTAAAAGCCTGTTACAGACAGCTACAGAACTTTCTGCCACTGGGGGTTGTTTGCAACAGCAAAATCCTGCTAATAAAAAAAATTGCTTTTATTTTTCAGGTACTGTATGGGAGAAATAAAATGATGAAATTGTGAATGAGAGAATTTTAGTCTATGAAGAAATGGAAGAAAGAAGATGATAAAAATTTCTTTATATCACTTTTCACCCTTTAAAATATAATATATATATATATTTAAGTAAATAAATCAAATATACATATGATGCATAGTTTTAAAATGTTTGTATATTCTAGTACAATATATTTTTATGTTCAAAAATTTCAGTATTCTCCATTTCTTATATATCTTAATACACAATAATTCATTTTATTATTATTATTATTATTATTATTATTATTATTATTATTATTATTTTGGGGGGGTAGGGGGGCGTGTAACTGCTAATATTTTCCATAAAAAACAGAAAAGTTTTTCACAATTCCGTTTTACATTTTGAAACATTGCATTAAAAAGAAAATAACTTTCTAACTTAATTATTTTTTGTCGTGGGAAATCAGCACTTACCTCTGTTAAACTTGCATTTGATCATATAGTTAAAATAGTGCATTATTAAAGCCTTGGTTTTTAAGAACTCGGAAGCAAATATCAACGTTTCCAACGCCGCAACGCTCCAATCAGAGTCTCCTTGATATCAGCGCAGAACAGAGTGTCGTGGCGCATGCACAAATTGAAAATGTCAACACCGAATACGTTGACATTCGCGTTTTGTGTTCTTAAAAACCAAGGTTTAAGTAAAATTAATAAACAGCGCAAAGAAAATTATTTAATAAAATTGAAAGAAGTTTTAAAGAAGTAAAAATTATGATCATTTTAACAACAGAAATAGATTTGGAATAAGATTAATAATCTTAATAAAGAGAAAAAAAGAATCTCTTATTAAAGACATAAAAAACAAAATAAAAAAAAAAGCATAGGATCCATTATCCAGGACCCGCTGGATCCTTCAGATCAATCCTTCACGGGAAATATTCAGGATTTTAGAAGTTTCCAGATTTTTTTTTTTTATAATTGATTTTCTTGAACTATAAAACACAACTCTCTAACAATAGTGTAATATATAAAGAATAACTTAACTTTTTGCACATGTTGTTAGCTAAAAAATCTAAAATTTCTGTTTTTTTCTTTTTTTTTTAATAAAAAAATAAAAGGTAATATTTTAGATGCATTATTTAATATTCATTTTAACACTATCATTATGCAAGAATAATTTGTATGAATTTTTATACATAAGTTTTTTTTTTTTTTTTTTTTTTTTTTTTTGTAGTAGTAGTTTTTGTTTCTGAAACAGCTCCTGAATAATTCTGAAAAGTTCCTGAATCCAATATTTTTATTTCTTTTGAATCTAGAGCCGAAAATAAAAAATAACTGCAATAATACACATATATTAACATGTACACATGTACGTTTAATTGAAGAAAATTGTCTATTGTATCGTCTAAATATTATTTACGAAAGAAAAATGTATTGAAAAATAAGTCGAATTGGGCCTAGAACGGTACTGGAAGCGCTGATTATCAAACAAAAATTTGCATCTGCAGTCCTGCCTTCTCCGTCACCCCCCTTCTATACACACGCTGGCCATTTGTTTCATTTCAGTCCCCCCCCCCTCTTAATATTGAAATGAAATTTCCACCCTCCCTCATCTTCAGAAGTTTCAAGCATATTTTCTCTTCTCTTGCATTATCTTCAGTTGCTGTATGTGCTTTCACACAGATTTCGTTTCAGAAATTGGCCTCGACCGACATGGGTTGGTTGCTCGCGGCCTTCCCGTCAGCGCCGTGGTTCATAGTTGCTGCGTTGTTGGTCCTACCAAATGTAATAGTGACTGGATCATAAAAGCAAATCGCTAAAAGAAAAGTTTTTACTTTTTCTTTATTTTTAGAAAGTAAGACTGTCTTAACAAGAAATTAAAAAACCTTGAAATAGACCACCAAATAAAATAGGAGAATTTTTTATGTAGTTGGTTGAAGAAGATTTTCCAGACCATAAACATTTTTAACAATTTCCAGAGAAAAATAAATTCTACTTTATTTTCTGATTATTGAAAAACATTATAAAAGACTTTGTTCATTTTAACATTTTTTCTTTTTTCTTTTTTTTTTTTTTTTTTTTTAGTGAAGTAAGTTTTGTTTTTCAATACTAAATGTTTTTAAAATCATAAAAGGAAAAAAAAAATTGAAATTATTCTGGATTTTGGAATTTTAGATAATTGGTACTATATTGTATTTTGCAATTTATTCAAAAGAGCACTTTTTTTTCCATGAAATAACATTTGCTAATAATGTTGCAAATTCTGATGAGATTGATTCTGCTAACTAAATAAACAAACAAATCCCCCCCCCCAAAAAAAAAAAAAAAAAAAAAAAAAGGGCATTTCATCTCCAGTCTATTATCACTTTATGTTGATGCTGGTTTTGGGTCATTTCGCATGTGCTCCGTCAGACAGAATGCACAAGAAAAGGGAGAAAAGTGACTCATTGTTTTCGAATGGAGCAGATGCAGCCCACAGAGAAGGATACAGCCAGCGATTCGTTTGGTTTTGAAGGAGGTAAAAAGAATTTTTCTCCCATTCTTCTAAATTCAGAGCTATATACCCCAGGAAAATAATTTGCTTTGAAATGATGACACGGAATTAAATAAAATAAAAGAAAATTTTTTGTTTTAGAATAAAGGATATTTTGTGTGAAATAAATACAGGTCGTCGTGACCCGCAATTAAAAAAATTCTGCATCTCTTTCATCATTAAAACTGGGATCAATGGTGCGCTATAGCTCACCAACGCGATCCCTGACACCATAACATGCAAGAGCTTGCAACAAATGCCAAAAAAAAAAAAAAAAAAGGTAATTTCTCAAGGGAATAAAGTAGACATGAGTGCTGCAAACAAAGCAGAATGAACCTCACCATTGTGCCTTTTTTGTTCCCTGATGAAAAGTCTTGTTTTCTTTTGATACAAAGCAATTGCTGTGAGTATTCTTCTGCTTTATGATGTTTATTCAAAGTTTCGTACATATTTCATGCAGGTGTTACCTTTTTATTAAGTTTTAGCTATCGTACACAAAATTATGTAACCTTTTCACAAAAAATTTCGATTTATTTTAGTACTGACTATTTATATGACTGCCTATACTTTATTTAAAGAAATATAATTGATATTATTAAACATAAAATTGTTGGTTAAAGGTTCTATAATTTTTTTTTTTTTTTTTTTTTTTTTTTTTACATAAAAGTAAATAAAATTTTGCAAATATTTTGTTTTTCATATATTATAATGGGTACTAAAAATCAAACCCAGATTAGGTACAAAAACTTTATACCTAAAGGAAAACTGCATAGATCGTTTTTATATGTAAGAAAATTTATTTCGGGAACAAATTTAAGGAAACCTGCAGATATATAGGACATGTTAAAGGGGAAAAATGAATATATATATATATTTTTTTTACTTTCAGAAACACTGCAGGTTTTTTACCTGCAGGAAAACTGCAGTTATTTCGGACAAATAAAAGGGAAAATGAAGGGTTTTTTACTTTCAGGAAAACTGCAGGTTTTTTACCTTCAGGAAAACTGCAGTTATTTCGGACAAATAAAAGGGAAAGTGAAGGTTTTTTACCTTCAGAAAAACTGCAGGTTTTTTACCTTCAGGAAAACTGCAGTTATTTCGGACAAATAAAAGGGAAAGTGAAGGTTTTTTACCTTCGGGAAAAACTGCAGGTTTTTTACCTTCAGGAAAAGTGCAGGTTTTTTACCTGTAAAAAAGATGTAGGCTATAGTCCGAAATACCTGCAGTTTTCCTGAAGGTTTTTTTTTAAAGGTTTTTTGCTGATTTTTTTACCTGGGCGATGTCGAAAAAGTTCAAGATTATTAAAGGTTTTCATACTTCAAATCTGTTAGGGAGCTATAGTTCGAAAAGTAAAATTTGTGAAAAACTGGAATTCTGTTTCTTAAATATTTTGAATTAGCATATTATCGAAAACATTACAAGAAATTTAACATTTTTTACCACATACACATCTTGCGTTATTTTTAATATTATAAGCAATAGCTATA